>APFE030227092.1:41714-54065 GCA_000404065.3 Pinus taeda | reverse complement strand
TCATTTGAATCATCAAAGAATAATTCATTTGTGTAATGTAAAGGAGGTTGTCCCCTCGAAGAGGCTGAATTCTAAGGTGTTGATCTATCTTTTCTATCTTTTTGTGAGTTGGTTTCATAACAATCAAAGAGTAGCCATTTCTAGACAAAGGATTTAGCATACAAACCTCCAGACGGAAATTCCAGACAAAATAAGGATTGCATATATTAACTCAAATATTACTCAGAGCATAAGTCATAAATCATATAGTAAACGATATAGCTACCCATTTCCTCACAATAGCAAAGCAAGTTTTTCTTCCAAAATATCTAATAAACGAAAGGCGACCGATTACTCGGTTCTTACAACCCTACATGAGACAAATATCATCCGCTTGTTAAAGGCCGGAATTAATTTAACACAAAATGTGATCGCAACTTAAAACATTTTAGTTTAAGCCACCCTCGAAAACCGAGGGCATTTACAAGAGAAAATCCTCTCTATAAACCCCAGGCTAGAAGTTTATGTACCCGGAAGGGAATTGAGAATTTGGCTCTGCGCACAAACGAACTGAGCCTCAGCTAAGTCCTCAAGAGCCATCAATTTACCTACAAGGAACCTCCACCAAGTAGGAGGAGTGACAGAGGATTATAATTCGAATCAATAATCGAAAATTAGGAAAATGAAACTAAAAGAACTGCCCAAGGAAAAGCAAAAGGAATTTTTGTAAATTACCTTAACCGAGCCAAACAGAAAACCCTCCTTCACACTTGTTGCCAAATAATGAAGACCGAGAACCCATGTTAACTATTGAAGGAGCCATAATAATTGAGCATAACATTCATGGCGGCAGCCGGAAAGAATAAACACAAACACATGTTAACTGCAAGTGAAAGGTAGAGGAGTCACCTAAGCTTAGAAGACTCCATACAGAGCAGACAGAAACCCCCTCTAGGGAAGAACAATGAGAATGAAACGAAGACTATAACAGAGGCATAGAAATTCAGAGCCCACTCCCATCGTTCGTTCACTACAACAACCGGAGATCACAGAAGCAAGGCGAATCCCAAGGTCGATGATGGAAAAGGCTTGCATTAAATTTTTCCAATGAGCAAGCTCACCACCTAGGCAATGACATAAGTTGAGTGTTAATACAGTTGTAAGGAAGCTGTAGTGGTGGCATAAATGAAGAGAGGCCGAAATGCATATAGTCACAGTTAAATCATAAAGTCCTCCCTTTATGCCAGATAATCTTGTCAGTAAAAAGGTCTGTCTCACATCAATGATAATGGGCCTGTAATGTTTAACGCTATAACCTTCAATTACTGTGAAATATCATAAATCCTTAATTGGTAGATATTTCCAGACATGTCAAATCAAATAGGACTGAACCTTTTTACATATAAATAATTTCAAATTATTCTAATATAGATCTTGTTGGAAATCATAACATGTATGGTAACATTAATATTTACTCGATGAAAATATTAAGTAGGAAAAGAACATAGTAATTTTTTTTTAATTTATTTATTTATTTATTTATACTTTGATCTTGTTTAACTTTTAGATATGTTACATAGTCACTATGTTAAGCTTAGTCATCAGTGTCCATCTAATAACTTCCAAGTGGATCACCCTATGATATGTTTACTTGGTTTCCATGTTTCATAAAGGAGATAGGCCAAAGGAACTTATTTTAGAAATAATATAATCCAAAAGTGAGATGAGGGAGTCTAGAAAAATAAAAAGGAAAAAACTATTAAATGATAAAAGAATGAGTGTGAGATGTGGGGAGAAAAAGAATATGCACATCCTTGGTTTCCATGTTTCATAAAGGAGAAGCCAAAGGAATTTAATATTATATTATATATATATTATATATATATATATATATATATATATAATCCAAAGTGAGGTGTGGGAGTTTTAGAAAAATTAAAAAGGTAAAAATGATTAAATGATAAAAGAATGGGTGTGAGAGGTGTGTAGAAAAAGAAAATGAATATGCACATCTTTGAAATGGTTAAGTATGTAATTTAGTAAATGGTATTGTAAATGACTAAGTAAAAAGGGAAAAGGAGGTTATGTAGTTTCACATAAAAGTAATATTTAGTTATGGAAATTGAATATGGAATAATAATAATAAATAATAATGCATATATTTGGGTAAAAAATTATCTTTGGCATATGATTTTTGTTTTTGATTATGTAAATTGTTGGACTAAGCTAAGATATAGAGGTATCAATCAAAATAATGATATTTTCTCCTTTTTCTCATTACTTAAAGAGAAAGCATCCTTGTTGGCCTTGCATGAAGAAGATTTGATTAAAACTAATTTAAAGATGTTTTTCTAGAATCACTCTCTCTAATGGGTGACATGAAAAATCATCAATAAGAAAATATTGAAATATTTTATTTTTGATTGACATTAAAATAATTTGTTATTATTAATCTTTTCAAATCCATATATCAACTCCATATTAAATACTAAAAAAATAATAAATTCCCTAATTTTAAACTATAAAAAACATCTTACATGATAAAATTATTATCTTTAATTTTTTTAAGTTTAAAAATTATATAATTCATTAATATCTCTATTTATTGAATATAAAATATTTAAATATTATAAATTAATATAAGCCGTCAAAAATAAGTAGCAACCTCTTTCCAAAAATTTCCTATTTCCTATTGTCTTTTTATATTCCGTGTGGAAATTGGATTTTTGTTTTCCTAGCTCACCATACTCTTTCACGTTTTCACGCATCCTTAAAGGAGGGAATTCCTCGTTAAAATTTCCAGTTGCACTTTATGTTAAGTAGAAATAACTTTATTAGACGAATAGGAAAACAAGAATACTAAGATTATTCCTTTTAGGTGGTAGATTAAGTTCAACCCCCTTACTGAAAAAAGAAGGCTCACCAACTTTAATACATCACTGAAATAGTAATTTTAACAAGGTTGTATAACTAATAAGGCTCACCAACTTTAATACATCACTGAAATAGTAATTTTAACAAGGTTGTATAACTAATAAGGCTCACCAACTTTAATACATCACTGAAATAGTAATTTTAACAAGGTTGTATAACTAATGTTTTATGTGATTTAATTTAAATAAAATATTTTGATATTATGATGTGTTGTAAGAGATTGTTTTCGCCAATAATGAAATTGTAAAATAAATTATATGAATATTTTTTTATTTTTTTTAATTGATTTTTTTTTATAATGCTTATGTTATAAGGGTAAAGTTATTGTCATTAAATTTATGTTGAGGACGATACTTATGAGCTTTTAACCTAGCAGGCATTTCCATTAATTATGCTTAAGAAGCAAAGATTTTGTTTTTATTTATAAGTTATATTAGCCAATGGTTGCAATGTCAAACTCATTGTTGTTAAGAAATTTACTAATATTCGTTGATACACCTAATAAAATATAATGAAAAATACATATGTTTAGAACCTTTGATATAGATTTGATTTACCATTTATTATGTTCTTTTGAATAGACAAATAGTATGCTTTAATCTAAATTTGATCTGATTGGATAGTACACTATAATACTTACTTGAAAGCATTGCAAAATAAGACTTCAACCAATAAAGTTTAAGATAAATAAATATTTTTTTATTAAAAAATGATCCTTTTTTTTATTAAAAATTAATAAATAAATTAAATTTTGTCACAACTTCAAATCAATATGGGTTTAACTAAAATATCCAATGCTCTACCTGCTCATGACAGGGATAATAATAGGCAAAATTGAACTTTCTGTATGATTGCTTTAACATATTATATTGTGTTCTCATAAAAGGAGGCCAAACTTATCATATTATTTTTCAATCATGCAAAGTTTTTTGTTTACTATCTTGTACATGTGATAGATTTATCACGTTACCCTTGACGAGTAGACCAACTGATTTTTGTGTTCCCATCAGGTCATAAACTCAAATCTCATGGGGAGCAGAAGGGGTGGAAGCCACTTTTGTGTTCCCATCAGGTCATAAACTCAAATCTCATGGGGAGCAGAAGGGGTGGAAGCCACTCTTAAGGGCATCTAGGCTTCCCACCCTAGCATAAGGTCAGCCTAGTAATATTTTTTTCTTGTATGAATTTTAATTTTCCAATTTTTGTTTAATTTTTTAAATTTGATTATAAATTATAGTGTATTTTATGTTTTTGTTTTTAATATTATATATATATAATGAAATTTTAATTAAAGTTTTGTTAAAAAATTGTCCAAATCATTAATTTGAATGGTTGAATTTATTAGTTTATATTTTCTAATTTTGTTTGCTTCCAATCTATATAAAATATAGAACAATTTGATGTTAAACGGCGTTTGGTGGAAGAGCCCAAATTGTAGGGTAGTTTTCATATATATATACAACTTATTTTTATCTAATAATATTTTTATTCTTTTCCGAACATATTTTCCAAAAAAAAAATAGTTAAAAATTGTAGAAATGGTAAATTTGAGTTATTAAATCTATATAAACTAAATTCTAATTTTTATCTATTTTTTTTCAAAATATATTGTAATATTCAGTTTCATTTAGAAAATACAAAAACATTAAAGGATAAAATTTTACTATTAATTCTTGTTAACATTATAATTTTCAGTTAATAAAACTATTATTTTTAACTTCAAAATAATTTTACTTAATCAATTTTGGTATTTATTTTAACTATAATTATGAAAATCTTAATTTAAGTTTTGTATTTACTTTATTTAAAATTATGAAAATATTGGTTAAATTTAGTATTATATTTATTTAAAAAAATAAAAAAAAAAAAAAAAAAGTATTTTTAGAAAAATTAATATATATATATGAAAATTACCAAATTAGCACTTTCATAAACTCAGCCAAATAATATTCTTTTATTAAAAAAATATAAGTCTCATTTTATTTTAAAATAAATTTAACACTTTATCATACTAAATTAGATAAATATAATATTATTGTTAATAGGTATAATATTATCCATATTTAATAAATTCTACCTAGTCACTAATACTCATTTGTATTTGGAATGACATAATACTTACTTGCAACTGTATTTGAGAAGTTCAAACTGACGATAGAGATTCCATATTTTCCACCAACTTCCCATCGATTCTATTGCTATTCCATTGCTAGGAATGAACGACAATACTTCGATTAATTACGTGCTAATCTATAGTTAAAGACATTCCTACAAGTAGAAGTAACTAATTTAATAGCTAGTAGCTAAATAAATAATTTGTATTATACTAATAACGCTAATGGCTAAATAGGGAATAATCACCATAATAGTGAATAGGGATCTTACAGTTATAAGGATCTGCGAATAGCAATATAATAGCTAGAAGCTAAATAGGAATAGTTAATTTAATAGTTATTATTCAAATAAGAAAGTATCTAAATAGATATTATAAATATTAGAGATAGAAGGTAAATATAGTGATTTTAAATTTAACTATTACTTTTAATATTTTTATATAACTAAATTAAATAATTATATTAGTTTAATTACCTGTTATTGTTATTAATGGTTGGTTTTTCGACAATCTGCGGGCTCTTCTCCGATACAGGTGCGTGTATATTTTCACCCATTACTGTCGTTTAGTAACACAACTCTCTCTATAGTTTGTTTAGAAAGTCACATAATATAGGATATTTAATCTCAGTGCTCTCCTTCTGGTTTATGGTTTTCTTCGTGCACTCTGCTACGTCTTCCCTGTATGGTCCCATTTACGAATGGTATTTTCCGGTCACAAGGTTCTGCAGTCTACTCAACCTTTTCTTCAATATCCTGGTGCTCTTTTTCTAGCATATTTGATTGGGCGCTTGTGCTCAGGATGACTGTATGCCTCCTTCTGGCAACATGTGTCTCCCTCTCTTCAGGTTTATTAAGTCACGGTGTTCCATATACAGCCCTTGTTCGGATTTCCGATTTAAGATAGGCAAATGGTGGTGTATATGCCGCATCTACTGTTGTTGTTTTGTTTGCAGTCCTTTGTCTTCTGCATAGAAGTGCTGATCCTCTCCAGGCCACTCTCCTTGTCTCCTGGTTTTTTCGTCTGCAGTTTTTCCTATCTCTGGCATCTTTCCCAGTTTCTCCAGTTTGAATTTTTTCCGGCGATCTCTCTTGGGAAGCCCTCAGGTTGACTACGTCAGCTTGATCTACAAAGTCTTTCTGTCGGCGGCCTCTATTTATGCATCTGACCTTTTCGGGTTCCCCCTCCTATACTTGGGTGTCCTTTTTTCTATAAATTAGTGCAGGTTCCTCCTGAACCTTCTCTGGCCGAATCCTTGTCCTCACAGATATATCTTTTTTAGCAGCTTTCTAAGTACCTGCCCCCTCTCTTCTGTCAGATTGACCTTCTATCCAGGCTTTACGTGAATGGATCTTTTCATCTTCGGGATCTGCTCCTTCTTATCTTTAGTGCCCTAGCAGCCTGGGGCCTCACTGCAGCTCTTCCATGTCTGAAGGCGACGTCTCTTCAGACACCCCGGCTCTTATAAATGCCACCATCGAGGCAGAGCAGGCCCATGCTTCCTCTTTGAGCTGGCATGCCACCATGGATGATATGGTCATCCCTAGTCATGCCTCTCTGTCCCCTCCTCTTGTAGGGGGCTACCCTCCATCTGGTGATCCAGTTGACACCTTGGGCCGTTTATCGGGCCCTGTCAAGCCTTTCAACCCCCGTTGTCGCCCTATCAAATCCGCCCCCCCCCCAAAGGCAATCACGGTGAACAGTGCTTTCCTCACTGAACGTATTGACAGTTTACAAAAGTTTGCACTTGTTGGGAAATGGCATTTCCCTCTTCTGAAGGATCCTGAATTGCGGCAATGGTTATCCGATAAATGGTCTCCCATTCTGGGTTACACGCCCATAATTTCTCGTTTGATGAAGGACTAGTATTCCTTCCACTTCCTAAAAGAAAATGATCTGGAGCTCATTCTCAGCAAACCATGGGTGGACGGCCGGAGTTTCTTATTTCTGTCAAGATGGTACATGGGTTTCGACCCATTGAAGAATACTCCCACAAACTCTTTGATCTGGGCCAAACTGCCGAATCTTCCACTGGAACTCTGGTCTTCTGAAACTCTGTCCGAGATTGGGAACTCGATTGGAAATTTTATCTATGTTGACCCATGGTGCAGGGGTGAACGGGATAAACGGATCGCATGGATTCTCATTGAGAAGCCATTCAAAGGCACTTATCTGGAATTCATTGATATAAATTGGGACGGGATGCATATCAGGCAGAGAATCGATTTCTGGGGCATCCCTTTCCGTTGTTCAAGATGCCATCGAACCGGCCACCTCATAAAGGATTGTAAGCTTCGGCCGCGCAGAAGGCACCACTTGTCCCCGTCTTTAAAGAAATTTCCCCTAGGATCCGCTTCTCTTTTCATGGAGTGTGGCAAACAGGGTGGCTCCCCGGACGTTCAAGTTATGGATGCATCTAAGGATGTCGTTTCTCCACATGTCCCTCCCCCATCAACGGTGGTCATCTTTTCTCCCATCCCCGAACCTACTGAGGGTAACTTTGTTCCCTCCCCTCCTGTCATGTTACAAAGGGACTTTAAGGTGGGCTCTCACAACATTACGCTCTCCTCCTCTCCTTCATCCCCATTAAGTCCTCGGCTTTCTCCTCCGTATGGCTCCATCAAAGGTAAAGAACCCGCTATCGCTCTTACTCCATGTAACTCTCCCTCCAACTCGCCTCATAATACACTCGATAGCGACGTTGACCTCTTCATACAAAGGAATCCTTTAGCTTTTGAGTCCCTCACCATCCACAAGCCCCCTGGGCCTCTTCCATCAGCCTGAACTCTGCAAATAACATCACAGTTAGGAAAAAAAAAAGGGTGACAGCCGACATTTCAGAGGCAGAACTATAGCATCTGAATTGGGTATTACTAATCTCTCTCTGGTGGAAGTGCCTATTTCGGAATCCACCGTCCCACAGCCTCTTAGAGCAAGTATGGATGGAGAACCATCGCGATGACCTTTCTCATCTCAATGAACATTTGGGGGCTGGGTGCGTCCCATAAATACTTGGCGCTCAAAAATTTCTTTTATCAGGCCTGACAAAAAATTATCTTCATACAAGAAACTATGCACCGATGCTTCACGACCATTGCTTTTTTCAGGAAAATGTTCCCGACTTGGTTCATGGTGGCTACAGGTGCCAATGGTTTATCGGGTGGTCTCGCAGCCCTCTGGGATCCCAATTGGATAGACGCTAAGGCTTTCAAGTGTTGTGCAGGTATCATGCTCTCAGCCACTGTTAGGGGTCACGCTCAGTGTTTGAATCTCCTAAACGTATATGCTCCTTACAAGAACAGAACTCCTTTCTGGGACAATTTTTTTGCCTCTGGAATCCTAGATATGGATTCGCTGCTGATTGCGGGGGACCTGAACGTCACTCTCAGTCCTAATGAATGCTGGGGAAATTGTAGGGACCGTGACCCACTGTCTGAAAAGATCAGGATGGGGCTCCTCAGCAGGAATTTGGTTGATGTCTGTCCTGTACAACTAAAGCCCACATGGGACAATGGTAGACTGGGGCCGGCTTTTATAGCCAAGAGGATCAACCGCTTTCTTATTAAGGTGCTCATGATCGAGAAATGGCGTATGCCATACTCTTCCATAGCAAATGAATATACATCCGATCACAAGCCCATCATTCTCGGCTGGGAGTCTTTCAATTTTAGAAAGGAATATTACTTTAAATTCAGCAGGATTTTTCTGGAGGATGAATCCTTCATCGAAATCATCAACAAAGAATGGCAGGAGATGATGGGATCAACATCGACACTTTTTTTATCTTTCCGAGAGAAAATTCAACGCCTCAAACCTGTCGCTAAAATATGGCAAACACACAGAATCAAGCAGGATAAGGAAGAACTGAATCACATTCGAAAGGAGCTGAACGATATATCATCGGCCTCCCTAAATGATATGTCGCTGGAGAAAAAGAACATTATCAGATCTTTAGAAAAAAAGAAGCACTCCCTCCTCTATAAAGAAGAAGCTCGTTGGCGGCTCAAAGCCGAGCCCTATGGCTCAAGGCAGGGGACCGTAACACAAAATACTTTCATAATTATGCTAACGCCAGGAGAAGAAGGAATTCAATCTGGAAGATCGAGGACGGGAATGGGGACTTTCTCTTTTCACAGGAGGACATTTCCAACGAGGCGATACAGTTTTTCCAGGTTCAGTACAAAAGAAAACCTTGCAATGCTGCGGATATGTTTTGGGCCGCTGAACATATGCCTGAAATGTTCGATGATTCTGCCTATGAAAATTTCATCAGACTAGTCACTGAGGACGAGCTCCTCGCAGCCATGAAAGCGTCCAAAAATGATAGGAGCTCGGGCCCTGACGGCTGGCCCATAGAGTTCTTCCTTCATTTCTTCGACTTGTTCAAGGCAGACCTGTTGGAGGCCTCACGTAAGTCGGGAAACATTCACTCAGCTCTGTCATCCACCCTTATAGCTTTAATTCCTAAAAAGGGAGACTCTGCATCTTTTCTTAATTACAGGCCGATTTCCCTTTGCAATTCTTTATTCAAAATCATATCTAAAATTATTGTTGAAAGGCTAAAGCCGGTATTTAATTGTTTCATCACCAGAGATCAGCACACTTTTCTGAAGGAGCGAAACATCTGGGACGTTGTGGCACTAACCCAAGAATGCCTCTACAATATCTAGACAAAAAATGCCAAGGCGACAATTTTAAAGATCAATTTGAAAAAGGCATATGATTGTGTGGATTGGGGTCTTCTCAGGATATTGTTGGCAAATATCGGCATGAGATCTAAGGGCTTGGAATGGATCATGGCATGCATTGAAAACATAAATTTTTCGGTCATCATCAATGGCACTACGTCTCCTTTCTTCAAGGCGGAACGGGTCTCCGTCAGGGATGCCCCCTCTCTCCGCTGATGTTTATTCTCGTCATGAATACCTTAAGCATTCACCTAAATAGGGCAGCGACAGGATTATGCTTCTGACCAATTAAGATGTGTAAAGACTTTTATTTATCCCACAACCTTTTTGTGGACGACATTCTAGTTTTTGCTATGCTGCACAAGGCCTCTTGGCAATGTCTTTTTTATATTATTTCCAGGTTTCAATCTGCTTCTGATATCTGTATCAACAAGGAAAAATCGAAACTATACCACAATGAGTCCGATCTGGTATTGGTTTCATAGATCAACAAGATTTTTGGTATAGAAGTTGTGCTGATTGAAAATGGTCTCAAATATCTTGGGTTCTCCCTCAATCCAACTGGGAACAAACAGGGGGATTGGTCATGGTTGCTGGACCGTTTTTACTCTAAAATTTCAGGGTGGGAAGCAAGGGTCCTCTCGCTGGCTGGCCGCTATATTCTCGTACAAGCTGTTCTATCCCAATTGGCCATATACTAGGCGCACCTTTTTTTCATCCCAGCTCCCATTATCAATAAAATGAAATCTTATGCTGCCAACTTCCAGTGGGGAGGAAAATCCAGTCAAACCAAAATTCACCTGGTTAAGATGCAGTCCTTAACGATTTCGAAAAAATGGGAGGCTGGGGCTTATTGGATATGAGATCGATGGGAAATGCACTCTTGTGCAAAACTCTCCTCTGCGGTTTATTCGGAAACGGTCCCTGGAGCACTTTCATCAAAAGTAAATACTTGAAAGGAAAAAATATTGCTTTCTGGTACAGAAGGAATTCGCTTGGGATCAAGAAAGGATCCACCATATGGCTAAGCCTCTGTAAGAACTTGCCATTTATCATGAGAAATTTTCAGTGGTCCATTTATACAGGTACGAATATTTTTATTGGCACTGATCTCATTCACAATGGGCTATCCTCTCCTCTGTCGCCGTCTTTGGTATCCTTATTTCACTGCAGGGGTATTTTCACATGGGACCGTCTCATCAAATCTTGGTCATCCTCGTCCCCCATCTGGAAGGACGCAGAGGACCTCTCTTTGCCACCTTATCTCTGCTCTGAATGGAATATAGTGCGCATCATCCTACAGGGTTCAACCATTAAAAGATCGGGGGTTTCGGATGTCTTGGCATGGAACATGCCCCGTGCACCATCTCCAATTCGAGTAAAAGACATTTACGCTACACTATCTCAAATGGAGGCTCAACCTTTTCTGCCGATTTTCCCTTTCCGTTTTTGGAAAGCCTCTTGCCCTCTCAAGATGGTACTTTTCTCCTGGCTCCTCTTTCAGAACAGGAATCTATCCTGGGACAATCTACAGAAGAGAGGATGGACTGGGCCGAGCCGTTGCGCCTTATGTTTTTCTGTTGGGGAGACAAACCTCCACTTGTTCTTCCAGTGTCAAGCATCTCTGCAAGTCTGGTATGATCTCTCCTTAACACTGGATTTTCCTCATCGTTGTTTCTCCTCTGTACAGGAAGGATTTCTCTGGTGGAGCGCACATTCGGATTCTCGACGCTCTTTATTTATTTCTATCTGCTGGTCTATCTAGATATGGCGAAATGAATCCATCTTCAAAAACTTTCGGAGGCCCATTTCTTCCACTCTGCTTCGCATCAAGGCTCTCCTGGAATTTCTGGGCATATAGGCCTCCTTTTTGGCAACTCCATCGAGTTATTTTTTCGCCATGTTTCAATACATTTTTTGTATTAAGATCTTCTCTGCCTCTGAGGCACCACAACTGTTTAATTGGCAAGTTCAACGAACTGAACTATCTGAACTTTTCAAGCTCCTTCTCATTGATGTTATTTTAACTTTGCAGTATATATCGGAACCTCATGATCTGGCTTTTACCATGATAGATATGGGTTAATCCTTCATTAAACCTATATATGTAATTGATCATCTTTATATGAATACAATATGATTTTTCTTGTTAAAAAAAAATATATTACTATTCCTTGGAGATTATATAGAGTGTTAGCTTTACTGGAACGTCATGACTAGGAAGTTGCTTTTAAAACAAGGATATGAGATGTGACAAATCATGTTAAATTTGTAGTACAAATACTTAGGCCACTCGACCGTACTAGGCCTCTCGACCCAATCGGCGACAGAACTATAATTACACAATAAAATCCTCAAACAAGTGAACTAATCAAAAACTTTAAAAAATAAAAATAAAATAATAATAATTTTTGTCATAATATTTAATTTATAACCTGGACAATTAATTTTTGGGTCAGCGCTCACTAGTGTTTTTCCGTCGCTTTATAATGAAAACAAGAAATAAATTGTGCAATTTCATATAAAAATCATATTTATGTATTTAATACATAAATAGGAAGTAGTCTATAACGCGACTTTTTGAAAGTTTTTCCGGCGGATTTTTCCGGTCAAAATCCGGCAGCAATTCATTGGAAT
>APFE030227092.1:7984-33946 GCA_000404065.3 Pinus taeda | reverse complement strand
TATTTTATACTCCTCTTCTAAAAGTTTCATGTTGACAGGTTACACGGACAGTGATTGGGCTGGAAGTGTTGATGATAGAAAAAGCACATCAGGATATGTGTTTCATATGGGATCGGGAGCCATCTCATGGGCTTCAAAGAAGCAACCAGTTGTGGTTTTGTCAACAGCAGAGGCAGAGTATGTGGCAGCAACAGCAGCAACATGCCAAGCAGTGTGGCTGAGAAGAGTTCTCAAAGATTTGTGTCATGAACAGGACAATGGCACAACCATTTTCTGTGACAATAGCTCAGCAATAGCTTTGTCTAAAAACTCTGTTTTTCATAAAAGAACAAAGCACATAGATACCAAATTTCACTTCATACGTGAATTGGTTAACAATGGTGAGATTGTTTTGCAGCACTATAGAACAGAGGATCAGCTAGCTGACATCTTGACAAAACCATTGGGAAAGAAAAGTTTTGATCATTTAAGGAAATGCCTGGGTATGCAGAAAACCCAGCAGTTGAAATTAAAAGGGAGTGTTGGAATGATAGTTTAAACTGTTGTGGAGCGACAACGACCGCAGCAAACTGTTTCCAGAAAACCTCCAGTTGAGCTCCCTGCGATGCGATCAAGTCGCAGATCGCATATCGCACATTTTTCTTGTTAACCTTCCTTACATCCCTTCTATCGTCTGCGATTGCGATTTCGCGATGCGATCTGATCGCATATCGCAAATCGCATGTTTCAAATAGTTATGGAAGCGGCGGCACATCTTTTCACTTCCTCCGATGCGATGTCATGATAAGCCACGCATTAAATTCAGAGTTTAATTCCCCTGCAGACTGCTGTCTTGAAAAGCATCACCGCCTTTTCTGCAATAAATACACAGATAAACATCAGTAGATATTTTGATTAGTTTATAGTTTAACTCAGATATTTATTTTCTTATAAATACAACGAATAACAGTTCTGTTTTTATGTATGTGTAGAAAGAAAAAGAACAGAAGTTCTGTTTTCTGTGTGAGTGCAAGTAATTTTGAACAGTAGCTCTGTTTTTGTACTCTGAGAGTGAGCAGAACCATAAAAAAGGAGAGCCTTTTTTTCTGCAACGCACAACAGTGCTGAAACTCTAATTTTTCTGAGATAGTGAAATTAGTTTCTGGAACTGAAGCGTTCCTATTGTAATCCCTCTGAGTAGAGGAAGACTATTTTGTAACAGTTTTTTTTGTTATGATTAAGATCCTGAATTCAAATAACAAAGTGTTGTTCTCTGTGAAATTTCTTTTGTGTTTGAAATGAACAGAAATTTCCAACAAATTAGCATCGATATCTCTCTTCATCTCATCGTTCTTGAAGGTATCATAATATCCGATGCCACCATTCTTCTCACAACGGTCCTCTTTATAGCATTCAATCTCTGTCATTACACGTTGATGTAGGCTTAATTCAGTAGCTAGCTAATCAACATTTCTGAGGAAACTGTCTTAAATTTCCCCAGCTTTTCGTAGGCACGATGTGCACCATCATTCTGTGCAAAGTTATCATCACCATTTCAACAACACCAAGAATCAATTAGTATGCCTGAACGAAAAAAGTAAAATTCAAAAGTGCAGATAAAGACGGTGCTACAATAGAACCTTATATCAAATCTTAAAAGGCCCTGAACTAGGAAAAACAACATTCACAGTGAAGACTGGGAGATCCTTAAACTGAAACCTTGAGAGACAGAAAAGCTCCAGCACCAATAGTATTACCTGAGCTCCAACACCAATAGCTTCCAGCTGTGATGAAATACCCATCTCGTAAGAGGATTCTGATCCCTCTAATGGAGTTTTGCATAACCTCCTCCAAAGCAGAATCATACCTTATGTGCTCTGAAACACAGGCCTGTACAATCTCCTCAAAAGAAGTTTGTTGGCTTTGCATTGTCAAACGAAGCATTTCCAAAACCGTTTGAGCGTTTTCAACACAAGCTGCACTATTACTTGAGCAAAGCATGTAACTGCCAAAAGATCTGTTTGGGCTGCTTGGAGAAACAAGCACATGATTCAGAAGAGTCCTGGCAGCATCTTGAATTAAAGAATCAGGCACATTTATGCCCTGCCAATAAGAACAAATAGTAGTAAAGGGCTTAGCAATTGACTCAATCGGTGCAAGGAGCATCCTAGGAACAATATCATGCTTGGAAACCACGTGACAAAAGTTGCCTCCCCAATTCGCATGCCAAACTGCTTCAACAAGCGTTTCATTCCCGACCAGCAGGCAACCAAACGTGATACAAAAGGGAAAGATTTGACTTAGCCTCTTTTCCAGAACCCATAGCGTGGCCAATGTTGCAATTGCCCCTCATATGGAGTGACCCACAAATATGATGGGCTTGAGTTTCTTTTGTTTGGGGTCCGTGTAAATCTGCAACTGATTGATCATGTAACACATAATACAATCTATCTTTTCTTTTTGAATTTCAAAAATTTGCTCCTAATGAAGAAAACCCTCTTTTTAAGAAACTAAGGTCATTTTGTCCTTACAGCTGTACATAAATATATCAATTTACCTTTGCTTCGAAATCAATTTTCTCCATTATATGGAGGAACAGCGTAAGAGCTCCTGGATGAATGAGGACTGGATTGAGGCAAGAGAAGACCTCCTTTTGAACAATTTGTATATTGTCCTCTCCTCTTCTCTCCTTTTGAACAGTTTGTATATTGTCCTCTCCACATTTACTCTGGTTGAAAATGAAATCTTCTACTCTTTGAAACGAAGCGAAAGCAACACATACAAAATCTTCATGCTCATTCAGAGTAAAGCCCTCTGAATTGCTTGCATGAAGAGACTCTTCCCAAACCTCGGGCAATAGTCCATATGACACAAGAAAAGTTGCAATCTCCTGACTAACAGTCAACCTGCATCAACATTTCTGTAAATCAGCACCATATAGGCTCTATATGCAGGAATGGCCCCTTCTGAATTTAGGTTTGTGTGCATTAAATAGGTAGAAATTGCAAAGCGAAAAATGTTGACCATGGATAAGTGAGCATGGAATCCTTGTCAACTTATATTTTTGTACACTATATGTGCCAGTTGGACATAGTTGGGTAAATAAGGAGAAATGGAAGAGATGACCAGATCCAACAAAAACACAACATTACTCTGATTACTTGATGTGAAGAACCAAGATGCTAACGGAAAAAATTAACAAAATATAAACCTAAATAAAATTTGATGGTAATGATAATGCACAAATATAAACTGAAAATAATGTATTATTAAGATAAATAAAAATGTAATTAAAATAAGTGAAAAACTTACGTGTAGAAGCTAATGAATATAAATGGAAAAACATACCCAGCCTCCACTGTGACAAATTAATTTCAAGATTGACAGAGGGAAGCCTATGACAAAAACAAGCAGATCGTGCAAAGAGAAGAGAAAACGATTGTGGAAGCTCATGCTTACTGTGGAGTTTGCCATTCTGATTCCATGGTCTGTCTGGTGTTGATGCTGGATTTGCTTCGCAATGGTGTCAGATCTAACACCTGAAATTTTGTTATAAATGCACAATGGGGTTCTTGCTTTATATAGAAATTGGAAGGAGACCAGTAATATCCTGGAAATATAGAAAATGGAAGGAACTGAGTAATATCGTGGTAATACAGAGGAAAAAGGACTCCAAGATTTTTAATGGGTGGGTCCCGAGTTAAATTTAATTAGTCCACATATTTTCAGGACGCGGAAATATGCTGGAATTGGAAGCCTCCGAGAAATTTAATGAGTCCGGAGTTGCTGGGCAATTTTGAATAGAGTGTCATCTTAGATTATTATAAATTGAAAGACCTGTGCACGCGTCGTGAAAGTAGTGAATGGGTGGAACGTGGAGGGAAAAAATTATTCACTGATGGCAACCCAAAAGCGGAGGGAATTATGTTGGAAGTTTTGCGATGGTAATTTGTTTATTATTATTGACTTTATTTTAAGATGTTCATTCATAATTTTGTTTATTTCCTATAGAGAATTAATAATAAAATAATTATATTTTATTTGAAAGATGGCTATATTTGATATAGAGAATCAATAATAAAATAATTTTATTTTACTTTATTTCTATATTTAAAATTAAAATAAATTTAAATTTTACTTAACAAAACAATTCACAATGATATAATTATAGAATTAAACAATTAAACAAAACATTCTTTTATATTGTAAAATTAGAATTAAGCAATTAAACAAAACCTTCTTTCATATTGCAAAATTAAATTTATATGTTTGACCAATTCTTTTTGTCATTGATTCTGTGTTAGTAGTTAAATATAGAAAAAATATTACATATAGCTATCTTCAAATAAAACATAATTATTTTATTATTGATTCTCTATATCAAATATCGCTATCTTCGAATAAAATATAATTATTTTATCATTGATTCTCTATATGAAATAAACAAAATTATGAATGAAGATCTTGGAGTGAAGTCAATAATAATAAACAAATTACCATCACAAATAATTTAAAAATAATTTTATATATATATATATATATATCTTATAGAAGGGCAATTTATGGGGCCCCACCTTGAGCCTTGAGCCTTCGGCCCACCTTGATGGGGCCCCTCCTTGAACCACCCAACCTTGACCCTTGAGCCTTTGCCCCAAAGGGGGTCTCGTGATATGGGTCCCATTGATGGGCCTCTCCTCTCCTTGCAACTTGAACCTTGAGCCTTGAGCCTTTGGCCTTGATGGGGATATTAACCCTTGCATAATGGACCAAAAACCACTCATATAACCTCCTCACATAACCCCTCATATATTGTACCAAAATGGCGAAGGGTGGCCTCATAGATTGTGTGAATGTGACCTGATTGTAGCTGTTAGTGTGACAGAAAGGGCGAAGGGTGCCCTCATAGATTGTGTTAGCTTCCGAACCTAAGCTTAGATGGAACATCAGCTAAGGCACAAAGTCTTGTTTGGCTAACCCGGACACCCAGCACATTGCCACTTAACTATGTAGGTGGGGTAGAGATCCCTCATTAATGGTAGCCCACCTTGACTTAGTGCCATTAGTGATTCCAAGGCAAGGCATAGGGGTGTTGAGGCCCTTTTTAAAGGTATGGCGTACTATTATTTGCACCCAATGGCTAACAACATACTCTCTGTATTGCCTACATTGAGTGAGCCGCATACGAGTATAACCAATTTCATTCCTAAGATGGCATCAAACTTAGGAACACCATGCCTTGTAGGAACCAAGATGAACCATCCTCGCTAGGATACCATCACAAGTTAGGCGCTAGGATACCAACAGATTCATGGATGATGTTAGGGGCCAGGGGATTGCCTTGCCTCATTCGCAGTGGTGCCACCGACGTTAGAGAGTGGGCCTGAGGGGGAAGACATTACTTGCAGCCAATAGCTCTGGGGTGTCCATCATTTGGTTAGGGTGAAAGGGAATCCTTGCCTGAGGTTAAGTGGTGCCACCGAGGCTAGTGAGTGGTCCATCAGGGGGAAACCCAATGGTTATCACCCAGCCTCCTCCTTTTGGTAGTGGTTGTCTCATTTCCGTTCATCTTTTCTTCTTATCTAAAGGGTAGTACCAGTAAGCAGTCAGCAGTGACAGTGAGCATCAGAGAAATTTGACACTCAATTTGACATGAAGCCATGAAACCCATCATTTGATTCCTCAACAACAGTCATAACCTCAGCACCAGTTTGGGTGAGATTGCCAAGCCTACCCTTGCATCTCTAGAATCTCTCCTCGCTAAAATCCATTGGAAATGCAATTGGGAAATTTTACTGCAGGTGCCCAAAAACAGAGGAATATGCGAAACAAAGAACCATACACCAACATGAAAATCCATGCATGTCCAAACAAACTAGGAAATCACACATGCAAAAGGTTACCTGCAAGTATTCTTGTTGAAGCTGCTTGATCCCACTTTTTCCTTTCATTTCCTTTCCTTTCGTTTCCTTCCTTGATCCAAAACTATAGCGTTCCAAGAAAACTCTAAATGACCAAGAATGTGTGTGTGTGTGTGTGTGTGTGTGTGTGAGAGAGAGAGAGAGAGAGAGAGAATAATGAGAGAGCTCCAAACTTGAACTGACAAAAGGTTAGCAAAATCTTACTCACTGATCCTCAAAAGCCTTTTTATGAATGAGGTCTCTATTTTCTTCATTTTTCGTTATTTTTCTTCAATTTCCTCTTCACATGCAACCTATGACCTTTCACCTTACTTTTCTCCTATTTTCCTTTATTTTCATAAATAAATGTGCCAAAAATTCCTTTTTTCCTTATAATGCCTTTTCCTTTTCCTATTTCCCTTAGCCAAAACACATATCCAGTGATTCCCACTAGGATATCTTTGTCCAGCATTCAACTTGGAATAAGTGTCCCTTAACCATGGTCTTATTTTTCCTTTATTAACCTTTATTCCATGAACTTTTCACCAGGCCTGTTACATCCATCCATTCTTCACCATGATCATAATCATCGTCACCATTATCATCTCTTTTATTTTGAGGTCCCATTGATTTATTTGCATTGTTTTGGTTTTTCACATATTGAGAGAGAAGGTCGATTACTGAAGCATTAAGCACATCACACGACCCAGGAGGGGGATTTACAAACCCTTTTTGTAGATCTCCTTCATCAGGTGTATCAATAAAGAATTTCTTCAATTAAATTCTTTCCATTTGGGTTACTGCATTGGATATGTTTACTGTTGTTTTCTATTCTGGATCATATATGTTTTTTCTGCTGGTTTTTCCATTTTTATTGTAGATTTGAATCATAAGAGGCCATCAAATTTTTGTTAGGGTCCCTTGTCACCTAGTGAGTTAAGTGAAGTTTTTTTTGGTACACCTTCCAAGAAATTTCACACTAACAAATGACAACTCCGCTGGGGATTTAGTTACAATTGTTGTCAAAAAATGTCGACTCCACTGTTGTAATAAAAACATTCTTGGGTGACTCAAGTTTCAGCAAATTTCAGGGTTTTCTACAACTATTTTTAGCCTCTCAATTTATATTTATAGTATTATTTTATTTTTGTCAAATTTTTGGATTATGGTTCTTTCTACAGGTCACAACTACTAGACGAGTAGGAGATGGAAAAATATGTGCAAGATCTTTTGACCGAGAGTCCTAGGATAAAAACACACTTTTCATCCCCTGATATGCATTCGAGAGCACATTATTTGGCCAAGAAGCTATGTTTTCCACCATTCGAGGTCAATACTTGCGTTTTGGTAGTTTTCCTGAAATTTTTCAATTTTTTTTCAGAATTACCAAGGGTGTTGTCTATAGACTGGGTATGGTAGTTCACCTCTGTTTCTAGTCTCCCCTAGGACTAGATACACTTACTTTTTTTCTTCAAGGAAGGGAAAGACGCCCTAGGGTTTAAAGTACACCTCCACATTGTTAGGAAGAGATTAGCTGAGTGAGGATTCTAGGGTTTCAACTTTTTCAACCATTGATTTTCATAGTCTAATCCATTACTTCTCAGCACTTTTGGATAAGTTTCTTTTACCATTTCTCCCTTTAGAGTTTGGGCTTGCCATTTCCCCCTTAGGATCCCCTTGAGCACCCTAGGTATTATAGCTTCACACCTATTCTTTGCAGCATTTTTCAACTTTGATTTTTGTTGTTTTTCTACACCATTTACATCAGATTAGTGCCTCAAGATCTCTTTCCCTTAACATTAGATGTTTTAGGCATTTTCATGTGTCTTTGAGTAGATTATTTTCCCTCTCTTTCTTAGCTTCTTGGTAACCCTTGTGGGTATCGTTTTGTGTGCTTGATTGGCTGTTTATTTTCTGTCATTTTCAAATTTATTTACATTATTTCAACACTTTATTTTTAGTACCGCATGAAATCATAAAACATCCTCAATTAACTCATCCACTTGACACATTGTTTTCACGCACTCACACCATAAGCGAACGTGAAATTAGTTAACACCCCCAAGCCAAGACTTGAAACACTACACCTTAATAACTCAACACACATAGATTAAATCTACTTGGACATTAGGGCAAAACAATCTTTGTAGTGTAGCTGTAGGATCAATGGGATAGGCTTCCAATAACACCCATCGATCACTTTCATTGAGACATATAAGTTTGTTGGGTGTGGAGCCTGATTATCTTCTTTATTCAGAGGTATCGCTGCATTGGACCCCAGTTCGTAATGGGGCAGCAACGCCGCCCGTAATATTTTCACTGCAAGGGGGTCCAAGGGGGGTCGATTATGACCTTTGGGAGCCCCCCCCCCCCTAGTGGGGGGATTGGGGGTAGTGCCCCCGAAGCTAAATATAGATGTAAAATTGCCCTGTAAAATGTTTTAATTTCATAGTCAATCTGGGTCCTTCATTAGGCGGAGAACTGATGGTAGAAGTTATTATTAATTTAGGGTTTTTTGCCCTAGAAGGCAACCCCTCGCTATATATGAGGGAATTGTATTGCATCTATGTAGATATGTATTCTAAGTGAGAAGAGATAGGATATTGAGTGAGTAAGAAGAGGGAATTACATCGAATCTGTTGTAGGTTGTATCTCTTCAGTTTGCTGGATAATATAAAAGGAAGGATTTGTTGTTTCTCCATGGACGTAGTCGAAATTGGGTGAACCACGTACATCTTTGTCTCTCTTGTTTTATGTGTTTGTATTTCTGCAATATATTTTATGTGTTCTGTTGCTCTATAATATATAATTTTATAACAAAGCTAACATATTAGGGATCTTAAAATCCTTCAGCATCCGATGGTCGAAAGTTGGAGTGTGTCTTCAACTTCATTCAGAGAGGGTTAGGTTAGGTCATCGTGTGAGCGGTTCTCCTCAAGGCTACCCAACCTGTGGCAGGGAATCCAGTGCATTGGGTGACTACCAAGAAGCTCAATAATCGACCACTCCCATAGGACGAAGGTAACCATAGTGACCAATATTAGGAAAACACCCTATAGGACTTGTTATGGGAAGAAATTAGTTCCATACCCCACCTTCCTCTGGACAACTCTGCTTGCAAGGATGAGATTTCGTCAAGTAAGAAGTTCTTTGGAAGGCCATCTAAAACAATAGATCTAGGATTGTTTGAGGATTTATATCACCTATAGGCTAGAGGTATTTTACTTGGATAGGACTTGTTTTCTTGTATTAGAGTATCATTAATATAGTTAGTTTACACTTCACACCACTGACTAAGTGTTTTCTTGTTGTTTGTTTCTCTTTTATTCCTATCATCACCCTTTAGTCCTTAGATCATTATTGTCCTGTCATCATTTCACCCCCTAGGCATTTGTCGTAGAGACTTTGAGGTCTTCACCCTAATCTCCCGTTAGGACATATTACTCCTCCCCATCGATTTAGAGTACATCTTCCCAGTCCTTCATGGAGTCATCATTCTGATTCTGATTCTAATGATTCATTTAGTTCCTCCTTTGATTTTGCGTATTATAAACCTTGTATCACCACTATGTTGTTGGGTTGAGGTGCTTAGACCCAGGTTTAGAGTTAGTTGCGCTAACCAATAAAATCCTTTATCATTAACCCTTTCAGCAACGATCTTCTTGCAAAGACCATAGTCTCACCCGAGGCAATATTGGGGAATGCTGGAACTAGTTTTTTGCATCTAGAAGGATTATGGAGTAGGGATTGTGACTTAGTATGACTCACCTACAAATCTATTACTATGCTACATGATATTACTTAACATTGTTAGAAAATTATATATTACGGAGAAATGGAACACATAAAATATTGCAAAAATATAAACACAGAAAACACATAAAACAAGAGAGACACAAATATACTTGGTTCACCCAGTTTGGGTTACGTCCATGGAGAAACAACCAGTCCTTCCTTTTATATTATCCAGCAAACTAAAGAGATACAACCTACAACAGATCCACTATAACACCTTCTTCGCTCTCAATATCCTCTCTCTTTCTCACTCAGAATACAGATCTACATAGACACAATACAATTCCCTCATATATAGTGAGGGGTTGCCTTCTAGGGCAAAAATCCCTAAATTAAACATAACTTCTACCGTCAAATCTCCGCCTAATGAACGGCCCAGATTAACTAGAAATTACTATACTTTTACAAGGCAATTTCACATCTATTCTTAGCTTCCGGGGCGTTGCCCCCGAAACCCCTACCAGGGGAGGGATCCCCAAAGGTTGCAGTCACCCCCCCTGGACCCCCCCTGCAACGAATATTTTACGGGCAGTAATGTTGGGGTCCAATGTGGAAATACCTTTGAATATAGAAGATAATCAGGCTCCACACCCAACAATCTCCCACTTGGAGACTGATTATAACAACTCCATCGCTGCTTCATTTGCTAGACAATGACTCCTCTTTGGACCTGGCTGTTTCTCATCTTTTTCATCATACTTGAAGACCAATTGAAACTGAGCGTATTCTCAGTTTCTTCATAGTTACAACTTTTGTTAGCATATCTGCAGGATTCTGCCTAGTGTGTATCTTTTCCAGCTTCAACTCTCCATCTTCCAACACTCATTGTATGAAATGGTACTTGAGTTGTATGTGTTTAGTCCTAGAATTAAATGTTGAGTTCTTTGCAAGATGAATGGCACTTTGGCTATCACTTTATAACGTGCCCATATCATGCTCCTTACCCAATTCACCCATAAATCTTTGTAACCAAATCATTTCTTTACTAGCCTTTGTAGCAGCAATATACTCTGCTTCTGTTGTTGAAAGTGCAACAACACTTTGGATTTTTGAAACCTAACTGACAATTTTTCGACCTACAGTAAATACATATCCTGTAGTGCTCCTCCTGTTATCTCTGTCACCTGCCATATCTGCATCAACATATCCCTATAGAGAAATGTTTGAACCACCAGAGCATAATTATTGATTTGTGGTACCTTTCAAATATCTGAGAACCCATTTCACTACCATCCAATGTTCCTTTCCTGGATTGTTCATGTACCCGCTTACAACTCCTTCTGCATGTGCAATATCAGGCCTTGTGCAGACCATTGCATACATTAAGCTTCCAATTGCTGATGCATATGGAACTTTAGACAATATAATCCATGTCTTCTTGGGTCTTTGGGCACATTTCCTTACTAAGTTTAAAATGGATAGCAAAAGGTGTACTAACTGGTTTTGCATTGTGCATATTAAATCTTTTCAACACCTTTTGTATGTACTCATTCTGAAACAATGTTAGTTTGCGATTTTTTCTATCTCTAGTTATTCTCATACTAAGGATTTGTTTTGCAGCTCCCAAATTATTCATTGCAAATGAATTTGCCATTTTTCTTTTGAGCACATTTATTTCCTGCATGTTAGACCCTACAACAAGCATGTCATCTACATACAGTAACAATATAATATAGCTGCCATCATTTTGCTTTTTTAGATAAACACAATGATCAGAGTGACATCTATTATAACCGTGTTCAAACATAAACTCGTCAAATTTTAGATACCACTACCTTGGAGCCTGTTTCAAGCCATACAAGCTCTTCTTCAACCTACACACTAGTTTCCCCTTCCCTTTTACCTCACATCCTTGTGGTTGCTACATATATATCTCTTCCTCCAAATCCCCATGGAGAAAGGTTGTCTTTACATCTAACTACTCAAGATGCAAATCTTCAGCTGCTACTAGACTTAGAATAGTTCTGATTGAAGTCATTTTAACAACAGGAGAAAATATTTCATCAAAATCAATACCTTTCTTCTGTGCAAACCCCTTCACCACAAGTCTAGCTTTGTACCTCTGTTTTCCTCCATCTTCTTCCTTCAGCCTATAAACCCATTTATTCTGCAATGTAGTTTTACTTGCAGGTAACTTGATTATGTCCCAAGTCTGGTTATGCATTAAGGAGTCCATCTCTTCCTCCATGGCTAGCTCCCACTTCTTCCTGCTTTCAACCTGCATTACTTCTTCATAACATTTGGGTTCACCAAAATCAATCAACAATAAATAATATAATGAAGGAGAGTATCGTTCAGGGGGTCTACTTATCCTGGTAGATCTTCTAACACCACTTTCAAGTGTTTGGGGTGCCTGTTGCTGTTGTTGTGGTTGTTGATTATTATTATTTTCAAGCACCTTTACTTTTTCAGTGATCTCATCAAGAACTATGCATTCCTTGTTTTCTTTTTCCTGTTTCTTTTCCTGCAACTGATTCTTATATAAGACCTTTTCATTGAATATTACATCTCTGCTCCTAATGATTTTACGATTTTGATAATCATGTAAGTGATAACCAAAATCATTAACACGATATCCAATAAAGGTACATTTCATTGATTTTTCCTCAAGCTTTGTTATATTTTCTTTATTAATATGGACAAAGGCCTCACAACCAAAAGGCTTTAAAAATGAGTAGTTTACCTTTTTACCTGTCCATGCTTCCTCTGGAACACCGCCATCCAAGGAACTTGAAGGCCCTCTGTTTATTAGATAAACAACAGTATCTACAGCATCTGCCCAAAATTGTAAAGCAATCCTGCATGCATTCATGCACCTTGCACGCTCCATGATTGTTCTGTTCATCCTTCTGAACACACCATTTTCTTGGGGTTCTGGGATTGTCTTCTCTCTACGAATTCCATGCTCTAAACATTACCTATCAAACTCATTGCTACAATATTCACCTCCATTGTCTGATCTGAGACACTTCAATTTCTTTCATGTCTCAATCTCAACCAAAGCTTTCCACTTCTTGAAAGTATCAAATACATCAGATTTATTCTTAATACAATAAATCCAAGTTTTTCTAGTTGCATCATCAATAAAAGTAACATAATAACGAGAGACACCGAGAGATGATACCTGAGTAGGTCCCCATACATCTGTATGCACATGCTCTAATTTTTCTCTCTTCTTTTATTTCCCAACACTGAGAAATCTGACTCTCTTCTGTTTTCCATAAATACAATTCTCACAGAAGTCCAAATCAACATTCTTCAAACCCGACAACAAATTCCTTGAGTGAAGGATCTTCATCCCCTTCTCACTCATGTATTCGAGCCTATGATGCCATAATGATGCATCTGCTCCTTTGGAAGTTAAAGCATTAACAGAGTTAGAAATACCATTGCATAAATACAATGTACCACCCTTTTTTCCTTTTACTATTACCAAGGCTCCTTTGGTGACTTTCCAAGCTTTATCTGTGAAAGTTGTCACACTACCTTCACCACCTAACTGCCCTGTTGAAATCAGATTTTTCTTCAAATCTGGAACATGCCTTACCTCCTTTAGTAGCCATTGGTTTCCATTCTATTGTTTTACAAGAACCTTACCCATTCCAACAATTTTACAGGGTTTATCATCACCCAAACAGACTTGTCCAAAATCTCCCTGAACATAGTCATGAAAGTATTTCTTATCAGGTGTGGCATGGAATGAGGCCCCTGAATCTACCACCTAGGAATGAATAATATTGTCGAAAGAAAGAATCAAAGCATCTTGTAACACCTCACCTGTCACATTTGCTTCATGATTGTTTTCTTGTTGTGCATCTCCTTCTTTTCCCTTCTGAGATCTACAGTCTTTCTTTAGGTGTCCTTTCTTTCCACAATTCCAGCAGACTGTCGTTGATTTGGACTTGGATTTGCCTTTCCTTGATTTACTGTGATATCCTAAGCTCTTTCCTATTTCCATTTTTCTTCCCCTAGACTCTGCACTCAAAGCATTACCTGGTGTCTCACTGGAGCTTTTCCGATGCATTTCCTCGCTAAGGATAGCACCGACAACATCATCAAACTTTAAAATACTAGATCCAGAAACAAAGTTACTAGTGGCCATTGCTAAACCATTCCAACTTTCTAGAAATGAGCATAAGAATAACAGAGCTCTAACTTCATCATCAAAGTTTACCCCTACAAAACTTAATTGACTTGTAACAGTATTAAAATCATTTAAATGGTCTGCAACAGATCCACCTTCTGACATCTCCATATTAAATAAATGCTTCATAAGAAATACCTTATTTGAGGCCGAGGGTTTTTCATATAGTTTCGCCAATGCATTAATCAAACCCTCCATCGTTGTTTCCTTCGAAATTTTGAAGGCGACCGACACTCCGAGGCACAAACGTACTGTCCCGAGTGCCTTTCTATCGAGAAGGTTCCATTCTTCATCTGTCATACCCATTGGCATCTTTGTTTTTCCTCCCAATGGTAGGTACAGATCTTTTTGATACAGATAATATTCTATCTGCATCTTCCACAGTGAGAATTTTTGGCCGTTAAATTTCTCGACCCTAAACTTACCATCTTCTGCCATTTCTCCCACTTGAACCAGGAATCCTTCTCTCCTACGAGCTTGGCAGCCAAAAAGACCTTTGTCTCTGATACCAATTGTTAGAAAATTATATATTAAGGAGCAATGGAACACATAAAATATTGCAGAAATATAAACACAGAAAACACATAAAACAAGAGAGACACAGATATATGTGGTTCACCCAGTTTTGGTTACGTCCACGGAGAAACAACCAGTCCTTCCTTTTATATTATCCAGCAAACTGAAGAGATACAACCTACAGTAGATCCTCTATAACACCCTCTTCGCTCTCAATCTCCTCTCTCTTTCCCACTCAGAATATAGATCTACATAGATGCAATAGAATTCCATCATTTATAGTGAGGGGTTGCCTTCTAGGGCAAAAAACCCTAAATTAAACATAACTTCTACCGTCAGATCTCCGCCTAATGAACGTCCCAGATTGACTAGAAATTAATAGCTTTACAAGGCAATTTTACATATATTCTTAGCTTCGGCAGCGCTACCCCCGAAACCCCCCACCAGGGGGGGGGGGGGGGGGGTCCCCAAAGATTGCAGCCGCCCCCTCCTTGGACCCCCCCTGCAGTGAATATTTTACAAGCGGCATTGCCGTTCCATTTCAAACTAGGGTCCAATGTGGCAATACCTTTGAATACAGAAGATAATCAGGGTCCACACCCAACAAACATTATACCGAATATGATCTATTCATACAAAAGGACTAATTCACAGATCTAAAACTCTATCGATTGTGCATAAATCAATGGACCTTGATTGTAATTAACTATACCAACATTCATATATTAATTTTGATCATATATTTTAATGCACAACACTAAAGAAAACAATAATTGCATAAATTAAAGTAGAAAATGTAAGTACACAGGTCTACCCTCAAAATATTCTTTATTATCTTTAGATCTTCACAATTACAATCCTTCTTACCCTGCCCACATAATTGGAGGGGCCTACGCACACAATTGCAAGGGCCTACGCACATAGTTGTAGACTTACTAATATTTCCATGCACACAGCTGCAAGAGCCTTCCCCTTCACTTTAACACGGAAATATATGACAACTACATAGTCGAAAACATCAAAACATATCCATGCCTTTGAATAATAAGACAACCCTTTATATATCTTTTTCTCTTACAATACCATGGTCCAAAAACCATGAGTGGAGCTCAAAACATACAAATTGATCCCATCCTTTTACAAAATAAGCATCTCTGACATGACCTAAAGCCCCTATGACTCTAAAACACTACACGAAGTGCACTCTGCTCCTCAAAATGTGGGCTATTTACAAAAAATTGACAAAACTTTGACCTAGGGGGACCGTACCCACAAGGCCCCCAACATAATGATGTGACCCATCCCGAGTAACTCAGCTAGTATGTCCTGAATCTTCACTTTGATATTGTTGTATGCATCCCTCAAAGGTTGAATTGTCTATATTCACTATGTGGCGGCCTGTCATACTTTCTCTACTAGCTTCTCTATCGTGGGCCCTGTTATCATGAGATTGATGGTTCTTTGCATCTGCCTTATGATCTTCACCTTTCTCTCCACTATCTATGAGAGATGAATGGCTTCATCACCCCATGGTTGCATATGCACTTAAATGATATGCTCCTTTCACTATATCTTATCGAACTATCCCTACAAAAAATTTCCCTCCTATAGATGGGAATACCGTTACACAGGTGCTAGGGTCTGTGTCGTCACTCTGATTTCATCAAACTGTTGCTAGTTGTAGATATCTACCGCAATCTTCTATACATGTGGGTCCTACTGCAATGGGGCCCATATCTCCATAGGGTCTTCGAAGATTTGGCTACAACCCTTGACTGTAGTAGCTATATTCTCCATAGCAGCCTTGATATCTGCTTCGCGCTACTCATGAACCTCTGGTGGAGTTTCCGGTTGTAGCCTCATCTACAACTCCACAATCTGCACTTCCATCTCAAATTTTACTTTGTCAACTTCTTCCTTTGATTCTTTTACTACTGCCACAAGCTTCTGAATCTTCTCTTTGGTTGTTTCCTCTGTATAAATCTGGAGCTCTGGTTGCTCGCTACAAGCTTTGGTGATGGCCTCTTCTAGCTACTGCCTTTGCACAACTACCTCATCACGATCCTTGATGGCCTGATTCTTTTCCTTGAACATTTGTCGATTGTTGTTTTTAACTTATTTAATTACCAACAGAGTGCACTACTCATGCATCTTCAATTCATCGGTGACTCCCTAATGTGACTTGTGCTAGGTCTAAATGGGGAGCATTGCAAGATTGATACTCATATTTTTCCAGCGTTGCGCATGCTCTTGATCTTCGGCAGTCTCAAAATGTAGAGCACCACCTGGTAGTTCCACAACTTAGAGCTCAAATGTTATTACTCTTTGTGCGTTGTTTGTAGTTGTGCTTAATGGTGTCGTGCTTGCTTCAGCCACGCTCGCTTGAACTGTGCTCACCTGAACCTGAATCTCCTTGAGGCCCTATTGGACCTCAGTCAAAAGTGCTTTATATTAGTCTTCAATGTTCCCCCATATGTCCTCCATCACAGCTTGCACTGTGTCTTCAATCTCGTTGATGTACCCTTCAGTGAGGACCATCAGTTCTATGCCAACAAATTTGTCTGACTTATGCTTCTTCCACGCGCCTCCAGCAGTTGGTTTCTACCTTTTAACAATTAATATGGTATCTACCTCCTCAATGTCAACAAAAGGGACTTCAACACCCTAATCGCCGCCTTCAGTTTCCTATTGCTCCTGCTCGGCTTCACACTCTGTCTCTAGCATAGTGTCCTTCTCTAGCTCGATTGTGAGTTTCTTAGTCACCTTCTTTTTGCCCTTCTTGGTTGGTTCCTTCTCAGTCCGTGCACTTGAAATATCTTTCGTTGTTCAACTAGTGCCTACTTGTTCTATCTCTGCTCCTTCTATGGGTGGAGTTAGCCAATCACTTGGCTATTTTCTCACCACTTATGCGATGTCATCACTAGTGACCAAGTATGGCATCTCGTACCATACCTCCTCCAGGTCCTTATTGGCACGGATGTGTACATGGTGAAAGTCCACCTTGAAGTCTACAATCTCTCTATATTTTTCAAATAAAACCGGTGGCAGCCTTAGCCTCTAGCTGATCACAATGCGCAAATCCATTTAAGGAAAGACCAATAACAATTTGTTCTCTATAACAATGGTCAGCTCCTTAGAATCCCATAGGGAGGCATACCTCATAGCCTTGCAGATGTCAAGGTCCATAGTGGGGAATTGTGACTCCTCTGGAATTCTCAATGTTTTCAACGTTATCAAGAGAAATAATTACACATAGTGGAATTTCTTTCCCTCTTCCTGTGCCGCTCGGTAGTCATCCAAAAATTCTTGGCATAAATATCCATCCCAGTTAACCTGGATGCCCTTGTTGCAGTCTGTATCCAATGATATGATCTATGTGGGTACCTCATCTGCCCGACACTTCCTTATTATTTTCCGTACCAAAATATGTGCGAAAAAGCACAAAGCCTGCTCATTAATGGAGTTGATGAGAAATCCCCAATACTTCCTAATCAGATCATAATCCTTCTTCATCTTATCAGCTATCGTTTTCTCCTGAGATTTTCTGACAAATGCGTCAGTGTGGTTTGCTCCTTAGTAGGAAGCGCAGTTATTATTCTAATCAACATATCATCAATGGGGATTTCCGTCCCCAACCATAGACATCCATCATGCACCAACATCGAAATCTAGTGCGCACAGATTGTGTTGATATTGTTACACCTTAAATGTGGAATATATAGCATATTCAACAACCCATCTCGCTGAATTCCTACTTCCCACTGCATCGGTTCGACCCTTGTTACTCCAGCTTCTTCACAGTAAACTGATTTCAAGTGCTTGTTGGGCTTGAACTCAAGATACTTCCTTCGATCGTTAAGATCGAAATTGTGGAACCTTTGCCAACAAATATCCCTCAATCGACACCTCATCCAGCAATAGTGGTGTAAATAATTTGAATTTGCTAGCATCTTTGTCCCTGGTAACATTTCAGGTTAGCTTTCATGGTGGAATATAGAGTAGCAACCTGGAGATTGGATCCACATCTTTTGCATCGATATATTTTACTCCATCGACCACTTCAACCTCATATAAGCCTTGGGGATCCATCAACTACTTCTGCTTGTCCAACCTCTCCTTAGTTCTATGCTCCTTAGTGATTTTTCTTGGCGATTCCTAACCGGAGGCTCCTGTGGCCGCTTCTTCTTCGACACATTTGCACCAATAGTTTGCTTCCTTAGGGACCTCCACTCAGTGACATGCACTGGCGGTGTAGAAATCATGATGAATCCTAGCCCTCGTCTAAGAATTTCTTGTTCAATATACTCCCAATTCTTACCATATATGTATCAAAATGCTCGGCTCACACTTAAGCCAAAAATCATCAGTCAAAATCTCAGTGAGAAAAGTGTTCAAATGTGGAGGGGGTTGCCATATTTATAACCTGTTTGAATTTAAAACTCCATGATATCCTGCAAATGCACCTCATAAATGCAAATTTGGTGGTAGATTTGCCTAGGTATGCCCATTAAATGTGTTCCACCCGCTCCTTTTAACAACATTTTCCCTTTCAAATCAACTATATCAACCCCAATAGTCATATTCTGGATGAACTGCGTCAAACCCTTCCCTGTAGCATGGTTACTCCTTCTTCGCCGCAACTTCCTCCATTTGCGCCATCCTCCTAAACGCCGCACAACACTTCCTCCTCAATGAAGTCCTTCTTTGGAAGAGTAGTTTAAAGTCTCATGCATACTTCCAATAGCATGTAGCACTAAGAATTTTCTCCATTCATATAGTCATTGTGCAGTCCTAGGGATGGAATTGGTGTTGACATTAAAAAAATTGGTGTTGTTCCCAAGGCCAAGTGGCGACCTCTCACTGGGCCATGTGGCACCCTTTGATTGGCCCACGTGGTGGCCCAGGATTGGCCCAATCACAAAACCTTTAGCTAATACTAGTGTGCCACGTGTCCTCATGGGATTGGCCCATCTACAATTCATATAGTCCAATCAGCCTGTTGATGTCAGTGTATATTCTGCACAATCAACCCTGCACTTTGACTTTTTAGCTATTTCCAAAAAATTTAGAATGTGATAACTTCCTCCTACAATGTCATATTCAAGCGATTCAAACATCATTGGAATGAGAACGACGAGATCTATGATTTGGCGTTGGTTTTGAGATATTTTGAGAACTTTCACTTTTGGGCATATTTTTTATCCCCTGGATCAAATCATTGGTTAAGGATTGAAGTGGTTTATCCTCTGGAAGACCTGGTGTGGTTTTGTTTATTTTTTTCCATGAGATCCCACATTCATGCTTGGAATATGGTGTGAGGGTGATTGGCTAAAAGAAAAATTTTGTTCAACCTAATCTATCATTGGGTGATACATGGAAGTCCCTGACTTGGTTGGTATTCTCATGTGTTTTCTTATTGTGATCTATGAGCATTTGTATTGATTATGTTGGTGATATTATGCCTGAGTTTCCATGGTTTCTATGTTGGTTATTTGTTGGTTATATATTGGTTATATGATGTGTATTGTCTAAGGGCTCTTGATATGTTTGAAGAATATATGAATGATTGGTGAATGCATGGACTAACAAGTGTTTTTGTAGATATGTGGAGATGGAATAGAGCCTTCTTGGTGATTCTTAAATGAATCTATAACTTTAATGATCAGATATACATTCATTACCTATATCTTACATGTTCTCCATTTGTTTGATGAAATATATGTTATGTTTTAGGTAGTATAGGTCAATTTTTCCCTTCAAGTTTGAATTTTTAGCTTTGTTTTCACGTCAATAATGATTTTGAGAAGTCTCAAGCAGTTTTGGGTAGTGGTATAGAGGCTAAAAGGAAATTGTGGCTCATATTTGAGGACCACGCCCTCTGAATTAGACAATTTGGGTCACGACTGCACTCAGGCAGGCTTGTGAGTGAAGTTGGAGGCCTTATCATGCATGTGGTTGGTGATTAGGTTGTGTGAAAAGGAGCCCCAACTCAGGGTTTGGTCAGTTGGGGCGGTTCTTTGGCCCTTGAATGTCCTTGTAGTCCTGAGGAATGTTGTGAGTTGTTAGTCAGTGATTAGTTGTAGGACCCACTTCCTTAACTAGAGCTAGGATGTTGGGTCACATCATAGTAACTCTCGTACCCATGCAAGTCGGTGAAATTGGGTAAAATGTGGGAGGGGTGGTTACAAATCTTTTGGTTTTTTAAATATATTTTATTGTGAATGAAAATTGTAAAATATTAATATCAATGGATAAAAGAAAACAACTATATATTTAACTTCTAGATATTTAATTATCATAAATTATGACTATTGGTGAATAGATCAGTTTTATTTAGTTGATTATGAATAAAACAATTCTCTATTTAGTTAAACAAATCATTGTTTTTTAGTATGACTTGGGATTTTCTAATGAACATGCCCAATTATGTTCACCACAACTTGGTTATCAAGGTTTCCCGTCTATTTCCATAAAAAGAAAAAAAAAAACTCTATACAAATTTCTTAAATATTAATGACAAATATTTTCTACTTATTGATCTAAAATTTTGACTCCTACCTATAGATCTAAATTTCTCCTTTGTTTATATTTAAATATAGTTAATTTGTTTCTTATGCTCCATTCTTAGTAGAGTTTCTTAATGTCATTGCGGGGTTGGAACTTAAGAAAATTTTAAGATCCGGCCCTAGTGAATCTATGAGAACAATGAACTTTTTTCATTTAATAACAAGTATGTTACTTTAAGTATGGGATATTGTTGTCTATAATTTTAATATAATAATAAAAAAATTGACACTCTTAAATATGAGTCAACTTAAGATGACAAACATGAGAAATAAGCAAATGTCATTATATTTGAAATTCCAGGTGTGATGACAATTATTGAGCTCGCTTGTATATTGGTGTATGTGAGGGTAAGAACTATGGAGGGGAAGAGGAATTACAAGGACAATTATTGTAGAATTGGAATTCATATTCCTGTCTGTGAAGTAAGACAACGGAGAGGAATAGCAAGAATAAGGATAGTTATTGTGAAATCATTCTATCTAATTTGTAGGTATACAAATAATTTCATGAATATGGTTGTGTCATCATTATCATGAAATATATAAAGATTTGGTTATTCAAGCCTTGGTTGATTGTAAATATCCAAGGTTCATCATAGTAGCTACCTCTAGAACACAATTATGACAATAAACTCCTACCAAGCTCTAATTTTATGTCTCAACTTTGAAATTGTCAATCAATTTTCTCATTTTACAACTTCTTTCTGTTTCAGTGAATACTAGTAGTATTGCATTAGTTTTTATTCTTCTTTTTCTAGAGGTCTCAGTGATCTAGATTAAATCATTATATTATTTTCCATCTATTTTGGTGCTTTATAGAGCCTGCATACCAAAATTATGCTTCTTAAAAGTTGACTTACCTTTTTAGCCGATATGGTACAAAGTGGATGCCACTTCAACACACATTAGTCAGGTGTCATTATTTGAGTGTGGACTTTCAAGAAGACTCTAGAAGATTCACAAACCTAGCACTAATTGAGGGCTAGGGCTTGCACAATGCCTAACCCTAGACAACTATTATATTATGTTAAAGACTAGGTCCATAGAAGGAGAGGGTTTTCCATTATTTTTGCATTGTTCTTGCGTAGAGTGTGTAGGATTAGGATTCATACATAAAATAAAGGAGGAAGAATATTCTATGGTAGATATTGAGGCCAAAGTTCCAAAGGAAACTCTATAGTGAGTGAACTTTTTTTACTTTTTCATTTTCATAACTGAAGAAAAGAGAGCACCTTTCTTTACTTTTGCAATTTCATAACTAAAGAAAAGAGAGTTGAACATAGGTCTCTGCATCTTTATAATTGAAGAAAAAAGAGAATATTATAGGTCTCTACATTTTCATCATTGAAAAAAAGAGAGCAAAGCACTAGTCTCACCTTCTAGTCGAATTTTTTCCATTTCAAATTTCAGAAAATACATCTTGTGTTCATTTGTGTGAATGGTATGTTCATTTACTTGTTATTTCATTTTCATACTATTTTGATTGAATATCACAACACTTACAAACTAGAGATAGTGTCTTTAAACGTTGGGTGAATTCTCTATGGGGTTCCAATCCCATGCCTCAAATTCCAAGTCCGTTGCCTGATTGTACGTATTGTAAATCCCCTCTAACTCATTCTCCTGCATCCTTTGTTATACCATGAAGGTATCAATTTCCACAAAAGGTTCTCTTCGAAAATAAAATAATAGATGGCACAGTTGTAGAATTCAGTGCTAAAAAATAAAAATATGGTTTAAACAGTAAATTCAAGTTGAATTTGATAACTATATTCCTAATAAGAGTTTATTTTACACAAGGATACAAAAACATTTAACCTCACTAAACTAAATTTTACACAAGGATACAAAAACATTTAGCCTCACTAAACTAAATTTTAGCATTCATATCATAGTTTCCTACACCCAAAGTAGTAACAATAATCTTTTAATAGTTCTTGATCGCACTCAGGCAGTTACTAATGCCACTCGAAAGTTAGAAAGCATACCTGGGTTAACATATATACCAAGCCAAATAAACCCGCCCATCTTGTTATGTTATTACATGTTTTCTACTCTAACTAAACTTTTGTTACTCTTATCAAAATTATTCTCTTTTTCTTTATATATATATATAAAAATTCCAACAAAGCACAACCACACATGATTGCAATTTATTTTATATATTATTAATATGAAAGTTAACCAACAATATATAAGATAGATATCAAGTTTATATTGAAAAGATTTTTCGGCGAAAATCACATCATAATTCATTTGTCAATTTCGCCGAAAACTCTTCTCAATAAACTTGATATGGATGACAAAAGCCTAAATTCAACAAGATAGATATCACTTCCCAATTTTTATTTTCTTATTTAAAATTGTTTTTTTATAAGATAAAATTTAATTAACCGTATAAATAATATAGAGTGATAATTTTCAATATTTGATATTTCTTCATATAAAATTTTATTTTTAAAATAATTAATATTCTTTTTCGGATATAATGTTATTATCTTATTTCATTTTTATTTTCTATTAATAATAAGTATAGATCCATTTTAATCAAATCACTAATCTATAAAATATAGAGAAAAATCAAATTTCCTAAAGTGTAAACATATTTAAATGCAAAAAATATTTGTATTTCAAGAAATTTAATCTTATATATATAACATCTAAATTGCAATTTTGAATGCATAAATGGATTTGCCTACTTGAAAATCTCACTAGGCACTTAGATTGTGTAGACTACATAACTTAAACTTACAACTCTAACAATTTTTTGTTAGATTTTAGACAAAATGTAGGAAAAAATATACAAAAAAGTGGGTAAAAATGTAAAATGATAAGATTGCTTGAAATGTTTTAACTATAAGAATTTATTTATTTATTTATTTTTCCAATTTTTAAAACTATATATAATATATACATAGTCGAGATTGATCAAATTTACTTAATAAGGGCTAAATATTTTATTTATGGATGTTGTCGACATTGAATTTTCTAGTTATTAATATATTTTTTAATACACCTCAATACTTTTGAATTATCCATATTCAAATATTTTACTTATAATCCACATTCAATTTTATTATTAGTAATATTTATAAATGCCACATATTAATTCTATATTAAGATTTGAATGAATTATACATTTCCCTATTGAGGAGAAGAGTGATGGCAACCACAACAAGAACTAGGGTTCTTTTGTAGGAAATGGAAAGATGAAGCTGCTAGAAGTCAAGGTATTACTATCCAACCTATTTTCATCCATAGGTCTCGGTCATTGGAAGGTCATCTATTGTGGGTTGCAGAAGATGGTGCTTTGTCAGAGGTGGGTGGGTTGCCTACCAAAAGCCCTTTCTGGTGGCTACCCCAGCCACAACCCTACCCTGTCTGGCTCACTATTGGAGTCTTGTTGGAAGACACCACGTCACTTCTAGCTAGCCTCATTTCTTGTTTCTTGAATGTGTGGCTCCTCTAGAGTAGTGGTGATGATCTTTGGGTTGTATTCATGATACCCTCACTACTTAGACAAAAGGAGAGTCATTCTTTACCCCTTCCTTTGGTTGCATCTATGATCTTGTCATGGGATGCAACAGCGAGTGACGAGCTCTCAAGCGAGATGTGTGCCCCCAAATTGTTAGGGGAAATGTTTGTTCAAACCTTTCAGAGGAGAAGCAAGTTAGCATGTAAAGTGTTTGTTGTAAATCCTCAACCAGAAATGAATCTCAAGTCTATTGTTAGTCAAATCTTGTGCTATTTGCACTTTAATTAGGATAGAAATACTTCAGAGCTTGATTCTTTCCCTATTTTTATCAAAATATTGGTTCGAAGGTCCCTTTACTTCATGGTCAAGGAGAACGAGGTTGTTTCCTCTCTTGCAGCAAGTATTCACTCCAGGACTGGAGTTCCTCCATCAACGATGTATCTCATTTTCGATGGGAAACAATTAAACATGTCAAAGGATCTTATAAATTATGGCATAATAAAGGATTCCACTATCTCCCTTATTGCAAGGTTGAGTGGAGGTGACCAAGGAAAGGAGGGGTCCTAAACATCTAAACCCGTGTCCTTTAATGATGCCCTCAACCTAGGATCCAATTATGAATCTACAAAGGCTCTTTCAGGCCAAGCTTTTGTGGTGGAACATGTATTGGTCACCCCTTCATTGCAGATAAATGGGATATTCACTAAGATCAAGATTATAGACTATTAGCGTCACGCAATCATTTGTTGTTTCAATGGTTTCTAGCCCCTTACCTTTCCCTTAAGGCTTGGGTTCATCAGAACTTGGAGTTTCTTTTTTGCTCCAAAGGTTTTTTCGTGGTTGTTTTCAAAGACCTCAAAGACTAGCAAAGGGTCTTCGACCAAGTACACTAATTTTGGGGTCGCGCTAGTCTCTTGATTCAACTATGGTTTTTGGAGTTCAATCCCCTTTCCATGAAGTTTCTGGCTACTCTTGTGTGGGTTTGTCTTCCCAACCTACCACTGCAATGGATTCAACCAGACTTCTTGGAAGCTATTGGAAACACTTTAGGTCATTTCGTCAAAATTGACAATGAAATATTGGCAAACAAGTTCATCTCTTTTATCTGCATTTTCATGGAACTGGACTTAAATGAGGGTCTTCATCAGCCTTGAATGGGATGGTAAGGAGTATCTACAAACTCTGGATGATGAAAACCAAGCTTTTAGATGCAAAGTTTGTTAGCAACCCGGGCATTTTCAGAATGCATGCCTTGCATCAAAAGGGAAGTCTGGCTCCTCCAAGCCACAAAAACCTAATCGCAGCTCAAGGGAACAGAAGCCACCATCCACTAGAAAGAATGTGACAAGCCAGAGAAATGATTCCTTTTAACGATAAAAGCCAAGTTCAAATACTTCAGTTTCTCAAGATCAAGATTGTCCTATAATCCAAGCTTGTGTCTTTTTAAGGAATGTTCACCTCCACAAGTTTTATAAAAATGTTACATCACAAAAATGGATATATTCTTGTTTGTACAATTTATCCATCACATTTAAAAAAAATATTTAAATTCATTCTTGTTGAAAAATATTTATTGCATTATTACCTTAT
>APFE030227078.1:1492-20649 GCA_000404065.3 Pinus taeda | reverse complement strand
TTGATTGTCAAGTTGCAGTTGAAGACTTGGAAGTGGACACACATGATTTAATGATTCAAGGTGACTCCGTACCATTCTATTTTGAATCATTTCAGTTTTTGAAGGGTAGATTGCATAGTAAATCTTCAAATGAACAACTTATAACAAATCAACAATCTCTCAGTGTTAATCTTGAGGATGAGACAGATAACAAATTTCTTGAGCAGCCTGTAGCATCATATTTGCAGCCACCAAATGAAATTGAAGGGCAGATTATAGATGAAGGTGTGGAAGATGAAATATATGATTTGATGATGCAAGAATATTCTATACCCTTTTATTTAGGAGCATTTCAGTCTATAAGGCAGAATCCTCGTAAAATCTCCCAAGAAAAAGATGAACAACTAGAAGAATGTCATACAGTTTCAATGGATACATTGCAGAAGTCTTTTCAAGTTTTTCATGATCCAATAGCTGATGTTTTGGATGAGGTTTGCAGTCGACGTCTTTCTCCATTGAATACATGTGAGCTTGAAACATGTGCTGATATGAATTTGATCTGGCAGCCGGTTACTTTGTCATTTTCAGTAGAGGTCTCGTCACAAGGCTCAGATGAAAGTTTCCGTTCATGGTATGAAGAAACAAGAAGTAATCCATTAGATGAGCTAAGTTCCAGTGTGCGTGAATTTCTAGATCCTTATGCAGTGTTTTTGGAGGCGGATAGTGGATCCATACCATTCAATGGATCTGTTTCCAAGTTGTCATGGGAGTTTCCTTTCAATAGTTCTCGCTTGTTGTTCATAAGTGAGCACTTGGAGAAAATTCGAACAGCAGATGAAATACTTACTTGGTTGCATTGGTTGTTTCATTTCACTTGATCAGGTGATGAATGAAACTGTTAGAGTAGGTTTTGATGAATAAGCTCCATTTTGAGCATCATTTCCAGTTTGTCGGTTGTGTTTAAGTATCGAGTCAGTTTTTAGTTGAGTGAGAGTCAATTTGTGTCGTCAAGTCATCAGTCTTCAGTCATGCATTTCAGTTTGAGTTTTTGACTCCATTGCCTAATGGATAACGCGCTGGTCTGCTCTCCCAAAGATCTGCCATTCTTTTCACCTCCAAGGAGCTACCATCCCCATTGGAGCCAATGTTAGTGTCAGTCTTTCCAGCCTTCCTCCAATGATCAAATATGCTCTTACAAAGTGGTCTCAGAGTGTCAAGGTCAATTTTTTTCATTTCAGTGAGTCTTCAAGCAAAATTTGGTCACTAGGCATTAGGTCTAAGGTTTGCTTTCACTCCTTTCAAAGTTACCCAAATGTCAGTCTATGTCACTATTCAGCTGAGTCTATCATCATTCAGAAGGTTGTTATCATCATTTTAGGTTCCATTGGGTCATTTCACACCTTGTTCATGCTTCAGTTGCGCCTAGGTAAGGTCATTTCCCTCTCCTAGGGTTTTGGAGGTGATTTCTCTTGGATGGCCAAATCATTATCAAAACTTGTATCCTGATGTTCATACACCTTCCCCTATCCTTAATGTACCTTATCAAACACTTCCCGCCACTGAAATCTCCCAAATTCCTCATTTTTGCACAAACCCTAGTTTCTTGCCACAACTTGGCAATTTTCTAGGCTAGGCCTGTGTTTTGCCCTTTTGGCCGTCTTCCCCTCACTCGATCTCTGAGATTCCACTTTCCCCTACTTCCTAACATCCCTCCCTACTTCCCAAAATTTCCCCAAGAATTTAGAAGCCCCTTCTCCCATTCATTTCGCTTCATTTCGACAAAATCCCTTGTTTCACACATCGGGATAAGTTTCACTCAAAAGATGTTTCAAAGTAATCAATGATGAATTTTGAAAAACTGAGAGAGGTTTTTGTCCAAAACATGCCAAAGAAGAAAAAAATCCTTCACGTTTTACACAGGTGTCATGGTTTTAGAAAAATGTCAAAAATACCATTTCCTCAGGAGAATTGAATGCACCTTTGAAGTGACCTTGGGAAAATGAAGATTTCTCCTAGCATGGTTGGCCAAATGACTTTCTTGATGAGTGGAATGATAACTAGACACAAATCTCTTTCCAATGAGCTATCATGAGCTCAATTTAGAGTTAACGAAGGCATTCAAAAGTTGACTTCAACAGCACTCTCCCTTGAGGCAACCTCATTTGGCACATTTTGACCAGTCTTGGGAGATTTGATTTTTGACAAGGCAAATGAACTCCAAATTGAAAAATTCTAGTCGGTTTGGAAATTCGACTCAAATACCTTTCCAACAAGCTATCCTGCGTCTGATGTCGACACCGGCAAGGCCTCCAAAAGTCTCCTGCAAAAAGGCGCTACGCACAGGCTCTATGCGCCGCGCGCCTTGCCTAGTGTGCCGTGCGCCTTCCCTGTGCGCTGCGCGCCTCACACGACGCATAGGATTGGGAGGTCAAAATGACAAATGGCTTTCAGTTTTTGATTTTTCATGAGAAATCATGAATTTTGGTGCTTGGACAAGAAATTTGGGCAAGTTTTGGGTCCCCAAAAGGTAAAAAAACATGCAAAAAATGACCTCATTGCCCCTTTTTGCACACACAGGAAGCAATCTTGGGAGAATGCACTTTTTGAGGGGAAAAGGGATGCCAAATTGGAAAATTCCACTCGGGTTGGAAATTAGACATCTAAGGCTTTCCAACGAGCTATCATGAGCTCAATTTGGATGCCGGGAAGTGCCCAAAAGTAGGCTGAAAGGCGTGCGGCGCACAGGGTTTTTGGGTCAAATTTTCACCTTCCAGCTCAGAATTTTGGCCAGTTATGACTAGTTTCACCTCTTGATGTGATTTTTGACCCAGCTTGATGTAATTTGATGTGTATGATATAACTTTGGCACTTATTTACCTATTCTAGATGATTCATTTACAAAATAGCAAAAATTTAATGTGATGGATCAGTTTCCCTTCTTTTAGAGGCAAGTTGTTTTGGATGCCTAGATTTTAGTTCCATGATTAGAATTAGTTCAAACTGCTCCTAGAAGGAGGATCTCGACCCCTAGAGGTGTGCGAAGGGGTTAGGATGGTCTATATGATGTAATTTCTCAATCATTTTCAGAGTTTGGAGAGGTTGGACTCTTGGGAATAGCTTGACACTATATTGTACATATCTTATCTACATTTTGGCAAAGGAAAGACCAGGGTTTTGAAGCACTATTTGGGATCCATGTGGCTTTATGTCTTGATGGTGTGTTTCTCTCAGTACTTGTAAGTTGTGTATGTGTACCAATTTCCTTATTTAATCTTCTGTAATTAAACAAATGAAGTGTTAAGGTAGAAACCATGAACTTGCTATCCTCTCCCTTTAAATTTGTTTAATTTTCTATGTTTTCTTCAGTTTAAGGAGAATACTTGAGACTTCCTTGCTCTCCTTAGCTCCTCACCAGTCTGATCTATCCATCTCATGTGCTTTAAGGCATCAAAACAATCGCCTATCTTGCCCCAAGTAGACCTCTGCAAAAGCTGTACCTCATCCCCGCACCCAAAATTGCCTTTCCCTTGAATTCAACAAAATCTTTAAAACTCAATTCAAAACTCTTTGTACTTCATACCTAGCGTAAAATCAGTCATCAATTTGGTCATCTCGAGCCTCTTCGATTATCTTTTGCCGAGTTTGACCCGGAGAGATCCCTCTCCTGTCCTCGTAGGGCTAGCTATGAGGCTGAGCGTGGTTTGATGTGGCCTTGAGTCTTACCTTATTTCAGCCTAAGGTAGATTTGAGCGCTAACACTACGTGTTCATAAGAAGTCAATTCTGTCAATGTCTCCTATTAACAAAATATCATATTTAAAAATGGCACATAAAAGTATTTATTAAAAATAAAATTTAGAAGAAAAAGATACAAAACCTCCCACAAAATACTGGATCACAAACTACAAATAAATGAACCATAACTCATTTTTACATGATAGATGCTATATTTTGAACTTCACCTTCTTTGTGGCCGCTTTGAGTATTTTGATTTCGTCCAATGCACAGATATAGGCCATTTACAACCATCCTCACCAGAGCAAGATTTCTGAACGAAATTCTACTAGTAGAAAAATTCTAACTCAAATATATTTGTAATTGTTATTATTTTCGTTTAATAGATTGTGTTCAGGTCATTGTTAGTGGAGAGGTTAGTTGGTATAATTTTCATTAAGATTGTAGTATATTCACTATACTACTGGAACTTCATATACAATCTCATCATATTTCTAGTATTCACGATTGACTAGAACGTCCTCGATCCTTTTCATAAAATATAAACTTAAAACCTAAACACCTTGCAAATCAAAATCGAAACATAAATTCCTTGAGACAAAATTCCTTCCCTCTCTCCTCCTTTCTCTTTGTATTTATTTTTCTCCCATACCTATATTTATCTACTTCCCTCTATAATTTTCTCTCTCTCTCCCTCAAGATTTCGACATCTCTCTCCCACCACTTTATCTCCCTTTGTCTACCTCACCCTATGGCCTTTGTCTCTCTCTTGTTCCATCTTTATCTGTTTCTCCCTTCCTTTATCATTCTCGATCTCTCTTTCTCACCCACCCACTCTTTATCTTTCCATATCCACCTCTCTCTCTACCCCCCTCTATTCATCGACTTCAAACTATGCTTCTAGCTCCCTTCCATCCTCCTTTCTCCTCTGTCCCTCTATCCTCCTCTCTTTCTCTTTATCTCTCTTTCTTCCCCAAAAGTCTCTCTTTATACACACACACACACACAGATATATATATTTGTCTATGTCTCCCTCTCTCTATCTCTCTCTCTCCATATCTACTTGTATTTCTCTACCCCCTCTTCCTCTCACTCTATATCTCTTTCCCCTTCACCTCCTTATTTCTTTCTCACTCCCCCTTATGCCCCAATCTCTCCCCATATCACTATCCTTCTCTCTTTTCTTCCTTCTTGCCTCCTCTCTTCCTCACTTGATTACTCTCTATCTCTCTCTCCCCCCACCTCCCTTTCTTAATTGATTACTCTCTCTCTTCTTTCCTCTCTCTCCCTTTCTCTCCCCCATCCACCTCTCTCTCTCTCTCTCTCCAATTATATTTTTTCCTCCCTTCCTCTCTTCTTCTCTCCCTGCATTTGTAACTACAAAACCACCCTTTCATATTTCCTCTCTCTCTATCCCTGCCTTTCCCCATTAATCCCTCTATCATAACAACCTCTTTTCAACTTTATCTCTCTCTCTCTCTCTCTCTTTCTATCCTCCCTTCCTCTCCCCCTCATTGCAATTCCTATCACTTTCTCCTTCTCTCTCATCCCCCTCTCTGCCTCACCCCATCTCCTCTCTCTCTCTCTATCTCTCTCTTTCTCTATCTCTTTGTGCCCTCTCTATTCCCCTCCTTTTATCCTTCTCCATCTCTTCCTCACTAGATTTATATATCCCTCACTCACTCCCCTTCTCTTAATCTCTTCGCCCCTTACCCACATCATTTTATATTCCTTTCACTCCCTCTCTTCCACCCTCCACTCTCTCCTTCTCCCCCACCTGCCCCCCTCTCACTCACTCACTCACACTTTCTCCTACCTCTCCCTTTCTCTCTCCCTTTTTGTCTCTCTCTGAGTCCCTCCTTCATAACAACCCCACTCCAACTTCGTCTCTCTCTTCCTGTCTATATCAACCACAATTATCTCCCTTCCTATCCCTTCCCCACCCTCTTTCCTTATTTATCTCACTCACTCTCTCCCCTCACTCACCAACTCATTCTTACCAACCTCCCACTCTCTCTCTTTGTCCCTTTGCTCGTTTATCCCTCCCTCTCACCACCCCCCTCCCTACCATAACAACCCCTCGCCAATAGTTTCTCATGTGTTAAGTCATTAGCTATAGGAGTGTGTATGAATTCCTTGCACTAGTACTACACATGTTTTTAGTGATAGGAACACACATCCATCTTTTTGCTAGAATCGTGCATACGTTTTTTAGTGCTATGAAGTCACACACACATTTTTAGTGCTACACACTTTTTTGAAATTTAATTTTTCATGGTTGGAATCCTATGTGCATAGCAACTTGGTTTCTTCGAATATAGGATTGGGACCATAAAAGCGGTGGTTTGTGTTGCAAATGCATACAAATATCAATTTAAAAAAAATATATTAATGTATATTGCTAACTTTGAATTTGTTTTCTATAAAGTAGGCAAATCCATTATCTAGGATGCTACATACACATATCGAGTCATCCGTGTAGATTTTATATATATATATTATATATATATATATAATTATATATATATATATATATATATATTATATTATATATTATTATATATATATAATGCTAAGACACTTTTCGGTTGCGCAAACAGAAGACCTTGTAATTTCAAGGATATAATGATTTTGATTATTTAAAAAGGAAACTATAAAGTTAAGAACATAATTTTTGAAAAAAGCACTTGATCAAGAACACTCTTTGGATAAAGATTTCATTATTTAGCTACTCAAAGGTTGTACTAATAGAAACATATACATTATGTTTTGCATGAAAAATAACATACCAATGATATGAGAACTCAAAATCCAAATAGTTAGGCACAATTTCTATAAATAAAAATAATATATTTTAAAATCTCATTCATTTGTCTACATTTTATCTTTTTACGACATCTCCAAATTCATTATGTAGGTCCCTTTAATGATTCCTCCGAATTAACATATTATGTTTTTTTAATTTTGCATTGCCGCTAATACATTATGAAGTATCATCATTAACTTACATCCACCATTAACCTCAGATAGATGAAACATATCCCACCCTTTATCTTTTCCACTTGAACAATTAGTTTAGTCTATATGTTACTTAAACAATTAATTTATTCTACATATTCATAAGAAGTCAATTCTGTCAATGTCTCCTATTAACAAAATATCCTATTTAAAAATGGCACATAAAAGTATTTATTAAAAATAAAATTTAGAAGAAAAAGATACAAAACCTCCCACAAAATACTGGATCACAAACTACAAATAAATGAACCATAACTCATTTTTACATGATAGACGCTATATTTTGAACTTCACCTTCTTTGCGGCCGCTTTGAGTATTTTGATTTCGTCCAATGCGCAGACATAGGCCATTTAGAACCATCCTCACCAGAGCAAGATTTCTGAACGAAATTCTACTAGTAGAAAATTCTTACTCCTCAAATATATTTGTAATTGTTATTATTTTCGTTTAATAGATTCTGTTCAGGTCATTGTTAGTGGAGAGGTTAGTTGGTATAATTGTCATTAAGATTGTAGTATATTCACAATACTGCTGGAACTTCATATATAATTTCATCATATTTCTAGAATTCACGATTGACTAGGACGTCCTCGATCCTTTTCATAAAATCTAAACTTAAAACCTAAACACCTTGCAAATCAAAATCGAAAATACCTAAAAATAAACCTACACCTCAAATTTAAAATAGAAAACTACAGATCAACCACTTTTATATATATGTGGATAATAGACGTAGTGTATCGTAGAAAATCATGTCACTAAATTGATAAGCAATCAATCTCTACATAATGTCATATTGTAAAATAGATTTTCTTAAACATATAACAGACAAGGAATGGAATCATTATAATTATTACATAAGAGAGACAGACTAGGATGCAAACAAGGAACGGAATAAATGTAAAGTATATAACGAAGATCTAAAGATCATCTTCCTCAAAAGTGTATTTTACTATTTTTATCTAAAAGGTAAGACAGTTCCATTTCTGACCTGGCCGAAATTGTCAATACCTTTACTGTCCAAAAGGATTCCTTAGAGAAATCAAGTATGCAAAATCGCATCGAAATGAAAGATCCCATTTATTGGGAATTTTCATTAGAAATTGTAATATAAATAGGCCAGGCACGACAGGGAAATGCTATATAGTTACAATAGGAAGCAAGTGCTAATGGCTCTTGTTTCTGTAACGCCATTGATTTGGAGATCGGGTGTCCACAGATTGCTGATCAGCTCCAAGAATGATCGTTTGGCTCTCTGTCAACAACTTTCAAGTGCTGGAATGCTAATGCCAAAGAAATCTGTCACGCCAATAAGCATGAGCACTCAAAGACGCACAGGCAATCATCATTCCAACGTCTGGGACGATGACGTTATACATTCTCTCTCAACGTCATACGCGGTATTTATCTTAATCTCATTATATATTTTCTACATATTGCCTTGTGTACCTTTAGAATTAATGTATTAAGCACTGCAATTTCACATGTTAAAATCCATCATTCATCAATCTCTGCAAGATAACTTTGTATTTCATTGAAATACGCCGTGACCAGGCACCTACATATCGTGAAAGAGGAGAAACGCTTGTTGAAGATATCAAACACCGATTTTTGAATGACATGAAAGATAGCTGCAGTGATGCCGCTGATGATTTAATCCGACGTCTTCAGATGGTGGATATTATCGAATGTTTGGGAATTGATAGACATTTTCATCCTGAAATAAAAGAAGCTATCGATTACGTTTACAGGTTAAGCATTACACATGAATTTGATTTTCCATTTATAGGATTCAGTGATTGTATGCACTTCTAGATGATAGATACTCATTCATTGATCATTAAAACCTCATTCATTGATGATTAGCAGATATTGGAACGAAACAGGCATCTGCAAGAAGCGGAATGGATGGTGGCTGGATATGTCCCCTCGTATAATGAGTACTATAAGAATGGCCTCGCTAGCTCCGGGATGTGTGTGTTAAATTTGATTCCGCTTCTGTTAATGGATCAAATTCTACCAGACGACATTCTGAAGCAAATAGTCTATCCATCCAAGATCCATGATCTGTTAGAACTGACCGTCCGAGTCAAGGACGACATAACGGACTTTGAGGTATTTGACATTCAAATTAATGTTTATTAATTTAAACATAGGATGAGATTAGGATTTGTTTTAACATTTGCCACTATGTGTGTGTTTGAAGCAAGAGAAGGAACACGGGGAGGTAGCTTCAAGTATAGAGTGCTATGTGAAAGACAATCCGGAATGTACCTGTGAAAATGCTTTAAATCATATGAAAGGCATTCTGGATCTTTCTGTCAGCCAACTGAATTGGGAATTTCTAAAGCATGACAATGTGCCGCTGTGCTGCAAAAGGTTTACTTTCAATCACATTGATAGGATTTGGTTGACTTTCAGAACCAGTTAATGTGGTTCACATTGATAGGATTTGGTAGACTTTTAGAACCAGTTAATGTGGTTCATCTTCAAGACATCACCCCAATGTTTTGAAGCTTTTTTATATTTCCCACTTTATTTTGTTTGAAATTTAACAGAAATTTATTAAAGTAACAAGTTGGATTTGTGTAATTGATAAGATAGTTGGATTATAATTTTAAAAAAAAAATTATGTGTTAATGTATTTATAATGTAAAGACTGTATTTTAAATAATAAAAAATTACAATAATATATATATTTTTACTATATTTTTGTGAGTAAGTAATTAATTGAATAACTAATTAGCAATTGTATCATATGTTGTAAAGGAATTGAGTAAAAAAGAGTATATTTGAAGATAAATGTGAATTTTTATGTGATTTAAATGTAAATGTAGTTTAGTTTGGGTGAAAAAGAAATTTTAATGTTGTTGTTGTTGTTAGATAACTTTTTATAATTGGAACCTTTGTCTTAAATTACTTTACAGGCTTTAATTCATAAAAATTTCTTGTATTAATTTATAGATACAACTCTAATCTTAAAAATTAAGAACAAATCATCAAAGGGTTTATATCTCTAGATGAACATAATGAAACTTGGGAGAAAATTACATCAAATAAACATGTAAGGCTATGTAGAAAAAATAAAATTGATATCTTACACGATATAATTAACTAAAGATGTTTGTAAATAATATATATGTTTATAAATAATAGTATTTATCATGATCAGCAACTAATTGAATTCAATTTATCTTAAAATTAATGATTTTTGTTGTGAAAATCATCACAAACCAACCCCAAAATTATAAATTATTAATTAAATGTGTTAATGTTGGTGAACTTCTAATGACTTAAAAAAAAACCCCAAAATTGTTAATCAAATGGGTTAATGTTGATAACCCTGCAATCACATCACATTGGGACAACCAAAACAAAAATAAAAAGTCACATGTTAATGTTGATGACCCCACCATTACATGTTGATGACCCCACAATCACTTCACATGAGCAGAATAAAAAAACAAGGTAAAAAATCACATGATAATTATTAGTAAACTGTTATTATCCATAGCTTAAAATAAACAAACAATGAAATGAAGTGACCCAAAGGAAAAGGTTAAAAGTTAAATTGAAAACATAATTTAGAATAAACAAACAAGCAAATGAAGTGATTAGGGAGAAAGATTAAATGTTAAATTGGAAAAAAAAAAATGAAAAATGAAATTGAGTGTTTACTATAATACACTAGTCTTTGACTTTGACAAAATATTTATTGTCTATCAATATAATAGTTTTTCTTCTTTTTATTATTTGAAATTTTAAATATCATGTTCCCATAAAAAATTTTATGATAGGTTAATTTTAAAGAAATTATATACACATTAAATATGTTTATTATAATTAAATATTAGGTAACATGATATTAATAAATAAAGTTTATTATGATTGATTAATTTTAAAAGGCATTGTTTACTTTTGTAATATAAAAAAGTTGAATTGTTTATATATGAACAATAGATAATTAGTTTATTTAAATATATTCATTTTTTATTATTCAATTTATACATTATTTTATTATTATTATTATAATTAAAATAGAATTTTACAAAATTGTTTAGTATTTTACCATTTATAAATTATTAAGTATTTAAGAAAATAATTGTTATTTAATTTTTCCTGTATTTGTTTAAATAAAATTATTCAAAACAAATTTATATTTAATAAAAGAATTAATTCATCATATATTTAGCCCGGCAATTTCATGTTAAATGGATTATTGTTAAAAAAGTGAACAATGCTTTTAATTTGTTTTTTGGAAAAAAATATAAAATGATGTAAACAATTATTACATTTAACTAAAAATTTAATACACAATTTCATGTTAAATAGGTTATTGTTAAAAATTTGAACAATAACCTTAATATGTTTCTCTTATTAAAAATTTAAACAGTATTCTTAATATGTGCTTCTAGAGAAAAGACAAAATTAATATGTGCTTCTAGAGGAAAGGCAAAATGAAGTAAACAATTATTGCATATAAATAAAAACTTACTACCCATCAAACATTATGAAATTGCAAATTTTGACTTCAAAAGATTATGAAACTGTAAATTATGACTTCAAGCCATTATGCGAGAGTTTATGATATGTATCTTTCACAAAAATAGCTCCATAAGAGCTCGAAATTGTGTATGATCAGAAAGTAGGTGACACAAAAGAAATGGATTCTAACTTCTCAGCTTCGGAGGTGACCTCCAAGGAGAGAGGTAAAAATCAACCTAGATGTTACATTTACAATAACTATTGAGCCTGCTACTCTACTAAAAGTTAGGGTACTAGATAAACTACTCCCTTTTAATGTTTATAATGACACCCTATGAAAAAATACTTCCTTCTCATGTTTATAACTATGATAAACTACGTCCTTTTTAATGTTTATAGTTGGCTGCGATCCATTTATTTGTAGTTTTTGCACGAGTGACGTTGTGGGATAGCCTCTATAGCAGGAAGTTTTTAATTTTTTTTCATAAAGATCTTGTATTATTTTCAGATGGGATACTTCGCGAATAAGCCGCCTTCCAGACCACATTAAAAAAATATTCGAGTTCTTTCATGAAGACATCGAATGAATGCACTGTTGAAGTAAGGGCGGGATATGGCAGTATAGGAAACATGAAGACTCATGGAATGAGCTTATTCATTACATTGCAACGCACATATAATTATACAAAATTCACTACAGCTATTCACTTACTACTATTTATTATCTGTCTAAATCTGTCGACTATAGCCGCTTTACGCCGACTAACATTGACTCGCCGACTATCATCGTCATACGATTAGGTGTGATTAATGTTCTAACACCTCCCCTTAATCACGATGACCTAAAATTTAACTTGCCTGGGCTTACAACAAAACATTACATTTTTGCCTTCTTGCTAAAGGGTCCATGCTTGTTCATTTGTTGATGCAGTTACATCTTCACCTTTCTTATCATAAGATAGTGATTGAGCTTCTCCTTTGTTGATTGCAGGTTAACATTCTTTGTATTCAACATTGCTTCATGTTCTTGGGACTTATAATTGTCCATAATGTTTGAGATTTCTTCAAGTTTTGTTGCTTCTTCCTAATTATCAATATCTGCATCATATTGAATGACTCATCATGGGATACATAATTGTCATCAAATTTGACCTCATAAATCTCTGCATCATAGAGAGTTTCCTTAATATCACATACTACTCTATTGTCAGCTAAAGACATACTTTCAGCCTTTATCCCAGCTATGATGCTTTCAACACAATCACCTCTAGCAATAACTTCTTCATCAACTTCAGCTTTCTCATGACTCTGCATACTGTATTTCATTTCAAGAATATCCCAAAATATTTTTGCATCACATGTTTCACCAAATTCATACAAAATATGAGACAAAATATTTTCATCTAAAGCTAATATGATAAGAAACAATGCTACTGCACCTTTACTTTTATCATTGGCATTTATGGAAATTCCTTGAACAAATTGCCATAAATTTACTAAACCAAACAATCCCTCCATTTTTATTGCCCAAGGTTTAAAATTTTTACCAGAGAAAATTGGCATAACTGGCATTAATCGTTTCAGTATTTCATCAGTGTCTTCAAATTCTTTTATTTGATTTAGATCTACTTTTGGTTGAAGAATTTCATATTCTTCTACAACTATTTCCATTTCATTCTTTCTCCTCACCTGTTTCAATTATCTCTGAGACTGTCTCCTCTGTTGACCCATCAGTCTACAATAGAGTCAAATTCAAAATAATTTGCAGTTGAAGCTTCACTACAGGGTCCTTCATGCTCTAGCTTTATCACACTTCAAACATAACACCTCTTCTACAAAGCTCTCGTCAAAATACCAATAAGAACTTCATGGGAATGACAGGATTTACTCCTCAGGCCAACAAATAGTCTGGCCGGTTCCACAGGTGACTTAGCACTCTTATGCGCCCTTACACACCACTCCATGGCACCGCACACCACCAAGAATCTGTGCACAGCTAAGAATCTTAACACATCCACAACAGGCATAAACAACCTCACTAATCTTTAGTCTCAACCCTCTGGAGAACTAAATGCTGACTCCAATAGTGCTCACACTCTCTTGACAACAATCTTTCCACACAACTCAACCTCAAACTTCACAATGTCTCTGGAACTACGGTCTCCATGATTGCACTTAAACAGAAGGTAAGCACACAATCACTTGATTTAACGTGAGATGCTCACCAAGAAATAGTCATTTAACTCACCAATACCATGTTCACAACCACTTCATACAATCGGCTCTCCCCTTTCTCCATGCACAGTGGATATCGCAGCACTTTTGTGTGGCAAATACAACATCACACCACAAGAATAGCACAACTCCAACAACAAGAAGTCAGAACATCCAGTTGCATGTTTGATCCATGCATCCACTGCATTCTCTCATGTCATTCACAAAAGAGCAACAAGGCAAGGCTTAATTCCTCCTCAGGCCAATGCTCTTCACAAACAGCGTCTTTCATGTCCTCAACCTTACACACAAGTCAGCCGCACTCTTTTTCTCTAGATTGTGTGACTCTCCAAACACAGTGGCATGGGACAAGAACTCTTGACTATGCCACTTTCAATTTTTGAACTTTTTACTATGCCACTTTCCCAACACAGAAAGAGCTCACGCTCTCTACATAGCAAGCAACTTCACGTTATAGGCAGCTTCAGTCAACAGGGAACACACTTTACTCTCACAGAACACAACTTTCATGCACAATAGGCACCACACCGCTCCAGCTCACCTCACAGCCAACTCTGTGACATCACAACTCACCTCAGCTCTGATACCATATAAGAAACATGAAGACTCATGGAATGAGCTTATTCATTACATTGTAATGAACATATATTTATACAAAATTCACTACGGCTATTCACTTACTACTATTTATTATCTATCTAAATATGCCAACTATAGCCGCTCTACGCCGACTAACATTGATGACTCGCGGACTATCGTCGTCATATGGTCAGCCATGATTAATGTTCTAGCAGGCAGCATACACGAGAAAAAAGCTGTCGTTTACTGAGGCTGAGGAATGGTTGGATCGTTAAAAGTGATTTAAAGTGATTTGAATTTGAGTAAAAATATTTTAAATATTTTTCATTTTTTGTAGTATTTGAATCATGTTTTTTAATGGTTGAAATAGATTTAGTATCATTAAAAAAATTTGGTGCACCAAAAATCTTGAAATTTGATAACTATAATTTAGGTTTACAAAAATCTCTACTAAATTTTATCAAAATTTTACCAAATTTTCCATGACTAAAACAAAAAACAACCAAGTTAATCTACTGCCAGAAGAAAGAATGACATATGTACAATCTATAATTAGGCCGATAGGCCTTCCTATGCATCAAAAATCGTCAACACTTTTACCTTGCTCCGTTGGATTAGGTGAGGCACTTTGAACTCTTGATTTGAAGTGTGACTGCTTTTTCCAAATATTGGTTGAGTTTCCTTCTTTTCACTTACTACCTTTTCCCATTCTTTTATGTCACTCTTGAAGATATTTTCATTGCTTTTTCCAATTCTTTTATGTCACTCTTGGCCTTAGAGTTAATCGTTTCTTTGGTTTGCTAGTTGCTGTTACTGTTTTTCTTCCCTGGATTTTGGCAAGCATTGTTCTTCTTCCATAATAGAGAGGTTTTTATTTTGGGACGTGTAATTACCATTGAATGTAAAGCAGACTAATTCTTGTGACCCACAGTGTTTATACCTAATATAGTGCCTGCCTGGGCTTGACTAGCCTCATATAGACGACAAGTTGGTGAATCCTTGTGGGGGCCAGTAATAATTTCTTGGGCTTTTGATTATTGTGTGTCTAATGAATGAAATATGTGGAGCTACGCTGATTACATGGACAACCATGTTCAACTTGTTTGAGAAGTTGGAGCTGTGCAGCGACTTCCATCATATTAGGCCGATCATCCTTCTCATAAGCAAGGCATCTGAAAGCCAATGCAGCAACACCAGTAACCATGGCCTTGACATGAGGGTTAGAATCAATCTCTAGGTTCGGATCTACAGTTCATGTAAAGCCCCACATTGAATCTTGGATACAGCTAAGTTCGCAACCCCAAAATCGCGTTTCTCCCTTATTATGTCCACAACCTTTTGAGCAAATATTAGGCCTACCAGAACTACACTAAATCTATAAACATCACTCTTGTCAATGAGCTAATAGCACTGCTGTTAATCTGGATCAATCTAACCAGGGGCTCCTTGGGGAGCTGTGGAAACATGATAGGCGTCTGTGGGAGCAAGGCTAGAGAACCCAAAATCGGCCACTTTAGCCTTGAAATTCTCGTCCAGAAAAACCTGTGGAATATGGGAAGTTTAACGTAGAAATGGAGATATGCCAAGGCCTGGGCCATTTCTACTGCTATATTTAGCCTCGTTTCCCACGATAAACCCTTTCCTCTATTTTCCCCATGAAGATGATCAGCTAAGGTACCATTTGGCACATACTCATAAACCAGAAGCAATTCTCTATGATCCTGACAGTACCCAATTAGAAGAATAAGGTTGGGATGTTTGAGCGAGGACAGTATCCTGACTTCGTTAGCAATCTATTCAAGTCTTCTAGAGTTATCGTGATAAAGCCTTTTCACTACCATGAGACGCCCATCCTAGAGATTTCCTGGATAAACAGAGCCAAACGCACCGTCTCCTAATTCTTTCTTCTCATCAAGGAAGCGAGTGGATTCTTCAAGCTCTTCGTAACAGAAAAATGGTAGTGAAGAATCATTCATACACAGAGCACCCAATTCATTGTCCTTGCAATACTCAGCGCTCTCAAGTCTTTGTTTGGTCCAATGATCCCTTTTACGCATACGCGCTACTAGCACTGCTACAGAGGTCATCAGTAAAGCAAATCCAACACAGACACATGTGCTACCAAACAAGAAGAAGGTATCAGGTCTGTACACATTTTGCATATAAAATGAAATCATTTCATACAAGGATCATACATAGTGGGTAGTTACAGTAATTTTGGAAATTGTGTTAAACTTGGAATAACCCATCAATATAAATTGGGGCATTTTTATCTTGATGGTGGATTATTGGAATATTTTAGAATTTGACTGCAGGAACTACTTCAAAGTATTTGTATTGGTCAGTAGGAGCTATTTCAAACAATTGATCTACCGCCTGCCCATAGGATTCCAAAATAATTTTGAAATCCTAGATATAAATAAGTCAGAAAGAATAGTATATCTTTTTTATTGTTACCTTCTTTAAGGTTTGTTCAGAGTTTGAACCATTTAAGATAGGTTGAGAGTTTTACCCTGATTCGAAATCAAGTTATCTTAGTAGAGACTAGATAAATCTATATCAACTTCGATCCCAAAAAAATTACTACAGAATTAAAAAGGTTCCTCTCTTAAATGTTAAGGTCATAACCAAGAACTTCATCACCAAATGTTCATCATCAAATGCCCACCACAATTAATTAAATTCCTTGTACGTAGAACCCATGATTACCTATGAGAATCCCACTGTAAGATTTGCCTCTAGGTTTCGAATGGGAAATACCATTGTTGGGATTTATTGTATTAGTTTGAGTATGTTAATCACCTACAACAAATCCAACCAAGAAAATTCAGCAAAAAATGAAACTACAACAAATAATAGACCTTCAATAAATTGAAACAACCATTACTTCTTAAACCCAAGACAAACCCACCAGGTTGTCTGCTATTTTGTGATGAAGTCGAGCGTTGTGGTTGGCTGGCATTCTTTACTGAATCCGAGCTTTGTGGTTGGTTGACGTTCTGTGGCGAACCTGGGCTTTGAGGAAGGTAGTAGAGGAAAGGCTCGCTGGAATTAGAAACATTGTATCTACAGATTCCTGCGCTTTACATACAGTGGTTGCACATTTTGAATGCTTCATTAGTTTTATTCCATTCGATTTCAAAACGCCCACGCAGAATGTCCCAAAGGTTCCGCAAAATTAAAGAAGATAATTGTTGCAGGACAGGGAATCAAACAGTTGAGATGCAGGGAGCCCACTTGATTCCTTCCAGCTCTGAAGGAAATACTCATGTACCATTATCATTACCACAAAGGACATTGAGCACATGCAAATTTCCTATTGCTGGGCATCCTATTCCCAGGGTTATACTTTGGTAGGATGAACCAGCAAGTTTAAATAGAGAGGCGGTGAGATTAACAGGAGCTTCTAGAAGGCCACAATCTATAAAAACTATGCCACTGGTGACTTTCATACTGTTTTGATTGTAGCCCAAAACCCTGTAGCTCACGTTGTTGATTGTGAGATAGGGCGTGCTGGATTGATAGGTTGATTAAGCTTGCGTAGATTTTAATTCTCCAGTTTCTATAAGTTTTCCTGCTCCCAAAAGTGGCAGGGCCTGCCACAGCTGGGATATTTCGCTAGATTAAACCACAACGTTGTAGATTTACATTACTAGCATTTCAATTTTGCAGATTTACATTACCATCATCTGTAGATTTACATTTCAGCATTTCAATTCTGTTCATTTGTTAATTTCATTGCAGATTGTTTAATTACAGCATGTGTGTGAGTTATTTTTACGCAGGGCGTAGATCAGAGTGTGGATTTCATTTCCTTCCATCGCAACATTAAAAAAATATGGCATACATGTGGTTTTATAACGTTTTGACACAGTCCAACGTCAAATATAAAATTTGTGACAGTGTGTGTTATTCTTCGTTCATGTTAATGGCATTGGCTTACAGGACGGGTGCATAGGTTTTGTATATGTGAAGTTGGATCTGGAAAAGTACTAGGAATCATACGTTTTGAACTAGATCTGAATGGCATGATTAAATGCTTTGATTGGAACGCGTTTCGAATTCATTTACAAGTGGGTGAAGTCTTCCATTTCAAAGTGCATGAGTTTTTAAGAGTGTAGCACAACAAATCCGATCTCATCCGTATTTACTAATTCGAAGAGGAAGCCGATCTCCAGATTGAGGTTCAGCTGCTTGTCATTTTATTTAGCTTGGTTAGTTTATCTTGTGGAGAGATCCGTAGAGCGGATCATTTCCAATTTTGTATTGGCTGTATTATAAAGCTATGTGCTCTCATCCTGGAAAAGGAATAATAGACAGGTTTTTATTTTGGAACATGTAATTACCGTTGAATGTAAAGCAAACTATTTTCCTTTAATGAAAGAACCAGTTGATTTTCCTTGACGCTGGTAGATTGAATAAAATGAGACAGGTTGATTAAGTATGTGTAGATTTTAATTCTCTAGTTTCTATAAGTTTTCTTGCTCCTAGAAGTGGCAGGGCCCACCACAACTGGGAGATTTAGCTAGATTAAACCACAGCTCTGTAGATTTACATTACCAACATTTCAATTCTGTAGATTTACATTACCAACATTTGTAGATTTACATTTCAGCGTTTCAATTCTATTCATTTGTTAATTTCGTTGCAGATTGTTTAATTAAAGCATGTGTGTGAGTTATTTTTACACAGCGCATAGATCAGAGTGTGGATTTTATTTCCTTCCGTCACAACATTAAAAAAAGATGGCATACATATGGTTTTATAACGTTTTGACACAGTCCAACGTCAAATATACAATCTGTGATAGCGCGTGTTATTCTCCGTTCATGTTAGTGACGTTCGCTTACAGGTCGAGTGTGTAGGTTTTGTTTATTTTCTTGATTTTTTAGATGGCAATGGTTGGTTTGCGCAGTCAAGATTGTGGAACACTGCCATTTATATTTGCTACTTCTTTGCTTTTGAATGGGGATAATGCTCTGGCATTGCAGTCCTGGTTTTTTTTTTTTGGTTATGTTATGGCTCATGAATGGATGTGTTTATGGATTGAAATTTAAGGAAAATATGGGTTTATTGTAGCATATGAATGGGATGCATCCAAGCATTGAAATTTCAGAAGTTGGGTT
>APFE030227077.1:0-18167 GCA_000404065.3 Pinus taeda | reverse complement strand
TTTTACGACTACAACCATACAAACAAATGTCCCTCAAGCAAGCTAAGAAGGATAATAAATTACCACCAAAGTACTATGGTCCTTACAAGGTGTTGCAAAAGATTGGTACTATGGAATACAAATTGGAGCTTCCTGCATCCTCCCGAGTGCACCCAGTTTTCCATGTTTCATGCTTAAAGAAGGTTATAGGTGACAAGCTCCCAGCTCAAACAATATTGCCAGAACTTGATGAGGAAGGAAAAATCATATTGGAACCTGAAACAGTCACAGAAGCAAGAACTCGACAGCGACGAAGTCGATCAATTTCAGAGTATCTCATCAAATGGAAGAACTTACTCGATGAAGATTCCACATGGGAGGATGAGAATTTTATACATAAGCATCCAAAACTACTCAAGCGTTGAGGGCGTGTTGAAAAGTAGGGAGCGAAGGTCCTCTTGACTTGTGCCTTAGCCAAGAAGGACCACGAGTAGGTCTTCTTTAGCATGCAAGAGTCCCTAAAAATTAGGATGAGCTCCTAAAAATCAGGATGAGTTCATGAAGCAGTCTAACTAATGCAATGGAGTGGGAGGCTCAGTTTGTTGTCTCCTAGTGCGAGTTAGTTTTGGAAATTGACATGTGAAGAGTTTCAATTCTAAATTGAGACTAGACAAGTTACAAGAGAGTTTGATTCAATTAACTCATCAACCACTAGTTTGATTTCCAAAAATAAAACTTGGAGTCGTGGAAAGACCCTCCTATGAGGGTCCCGCATGAGTTGGGCACTGAGCTCTGGGAGCTCCTGTGGGCTTGGGGTACTTCTTGGAGCTATGAGCGACCATAGGGTGAGTGGTTCACCTTCCCCTAGTGGTGCGCTATGTATAAGGTGAGTGGTTCACCTTCCCCTGTAATACCCCATGATGGTTGACGTGTATGTAGGGTGAGTGGTTCACCTTCCCCTACAATTGACATATGCATAGGATGAGTGGTTCACCTTCTCCTATGGCATATGAGCAAGATGAGTGGTTCACCTTCTCCTGCCAATGCCCTAGCATACATCCTACCCATGGAGTCTGGGACACATGGGAAGTACCTCTCATCTAGGTTGGGAAAAGTGGTTAGGGACCATAGCACTACCGATGGACGCATCGTGTATTGTCGTACTACCTATGACTAGGCATGGTGTTCAACAACTTGATCTCGGATAATGGACTAACTTTTGTCAGTGGAGAGTGGTAAGGTCTTGTGACTCACTCTCAATCACTTCTTCTTCATTATTACTTCATGGTTCAGCGGAACAGAGCAGAGATGACAGAGATGGTACATGACGACAAGATGGCATGATGATGACAAGGAGACTTCTCCCTAGTTGAGAGGGAGTGTTAAAAATGGCAACTAGGGCCAAATTCCACCTTGGGACAGCACATTTGATGGAGATGATGATTGCATTGGATTCCTCTTTTCGAAAGGTCCAAGTTTGATATAAAGATCATCTCATTCGGACAAGCAGAAGTGTGATTTTGAATTTATTCCCTCACATGTGCAAATTGTTCAGGTTGGCCTCAGCTTAATGTAGGCTCAAGAAGCCCAATGGATGTGTCTCTTCACCCATATCAAAGTGTATAAATAGAAGAGACCTCACACCTCATTTGGACATCATTCACTCACACATCCTTCTCTCTCTTCATCAGATTGGTTCGTACAGCTTGGGCATCTTCTCTCTCTCTCACACACGTGCGCCTAGGAGGACAGAATTCCTGGGCTAAAACAGAGCCGAATTTCAAACTGTTTGACCAGCATTGACCAAGGCTGTTTTGCCTGAATTTGACTGCCGTTTTAAGGGCAGAATTTCAGTTTCTCTAGGCCGCATTTTCTGGCACAAAAAGCTAGGAGTTTGGGGCTGTTTGACCTGCATTGACCGCAAGCTTATTTGACCACAGAGCTTACTGTTGTTTGACCGAGTTTGACGAGAGTTTTGGGACTGTTTTGGGTTGACTTTGACTTTTGCTGGAGATTGAATTGGACTGCCTTTGACCAGGCTTCAAAGGAGGAGTATTTCTGCTGTTTTGACCAGCGTTGACTTTATGGTTAGGGTTGAAAGTTGACTGCAGAATTTGACAGGGCTGATTTGACTTTGTATTGCGCTAGTCTATTTGACTTTTGTACTCTCTCTCTCTGCTGAACTATTGAATAATAATAAGAAGATTGATAAAAGGGTTTTCCCCACATTGGGGTTTTTCCCTGGCATCCGCCAAATCTGGTGTCCTCTTGTCTTGGCTTGTCTTCTGCATTTGTTTTTATGTTCTATCTTCATTTACTGTCAATATAATTAATGGTTGACATCATTGCTACTGGAAATAATTGGATATTGTTATTGCGCTGCTAAAGGAACATTGAAGTAAATTGTGCCATGCATAGAACATACCATTGTTATCTAAAATTAACAGGTTCCCTAGAAAAATATTGTGTTTTTGCTATCATGTGACTGTTATTTTCTGTTCCTATTCCACTGCAAATAAGTAGAGAAATTCTGTGTCTTAATGAAAAGAAACTAGTTTTCAGATTGCTCATTAGAACAGTTACAGAATTTCAAGGATTTTCTACAGTGTACCTGTGCATAGATTCCATATTGCTGATTTTATGTGTGGAACTACAATGAATTCTGCTGCAATAAGGTCTTAAAACAGGGAAGATTTGCTAAAGAAGAAAGAGACTAAACAAGGTGTTATCTATTTACTTTTCTTGTTGCTTTTACTTTCAAAATTTGAATGCTAATGTTAATGGCATTTCAGTGAAAGAATACATAGTGTGTTTCATCTTGAAGTAGGATCACACCTTATTGTCCTAGCATGTTTATGAGTAGTGCGCCATCGGAAGGGCCTACAAATTTATAAATTTCCAGCGATATGATCAAGCATCCATAGGTATTTTTTACATGTTTAAAACAGCAATTTATAATAATTATTTAACTCTTAGTCACTTTTTGACTCTGTCCAGTGTCTGCCCAAGTTGGAGTTATAAGCACTAGTAATTCACCACCAACCACCCTAAAATATAAAACCTAATCAATCAATCTAAAGTCCTGTTTTACTAAGGAAATACTCTATTTTAATATAAGCCTCATTTGATAAACTTTAGTAATCCTAACTATAGAGATAACACCTTTGTGCTAGAGGAGAGCCAGCCTTAAGTCAGAGGAGGTGCTATTGAGGGGACAATGATAGCCCTAAACATTTTGGCATAATTACCAAGGATAAAGTCCACCTTTTGTATCTATATTTTAAGCTTCATGATGTTTGATGATCCAAGAATCAAAGAAGTATCCTAGAGACTCATCTTCAGACTCCACAAGAGGAAGGTACATCTATGAGGTGCTCCACAAGGAGTTCATCTCAAAGCTTGTTCCTCAATTTGACAAACTATAAAGGATTTATCAAAGAAGAGTGAACAAAGCAGCCCAAAGTTCACAAAATTCAATCACTAAGAACCTTGAAATTCTCGAAAGCATAAGAGGATTGCTTCTTAATGATTCAAGGCAGCAAAATCCTAAAGAAATCATAATTTTATGGAAAATAATTTGTACAAGGCCCTAGATATCATAGGTTTTCAAGGATCCCCTCATGACATGCCAAATAAATATCACAAGTGGCTTCTAAAATTTCCTGGTAACAGCTAAAGAAAATCTTTCAAAGTATGTGCTAGGTATGAACATAATGTCCCAAAAGATCACGAGGATGTAGTAGTGAAATGCTTTGTGTTGTCTATAGAAAAAGATGTTAGAATTCATTTCAAAAGTGTTGATGATGGTAGTGTTGAAAGAGGGAATGACTTCAAGAAATTATTTTTGGAACATTGAGATGTAAAAAGACATGATAAAATGTCGTTAGCCAAACTCCATGGAATCAAGAAAAGCAAAAATGAAACTATGAGAGTTTAACTTGAAGTTTCAAAAATTAATTGACAAACTTTACAAAGAGATTAAACCTCAACGTGGTGTTGTTCTCCTATATTATGTGAAATCCTTTGAGGGAAAGCTTGGCTTTTTGTTGAGGGACAAGGCTCCAAATAATTTAAAGGCAGCTCAAGAGTTGGCTATCAAAATTGAAGACAATCTTGCTTCTTCTAGCAAGTTAGATCATTTTGGTTCCTCTCAAGCATCTACCTCCAAGGCAAAACCAAAACCTAGAGCTATGAATTCAGCAGAGCCAACCCCATATGAAATAACATCATTGATTGAAGCATTTAAGGATTTCATTTCAAGTTTCACTTGGTCACTGTTAATTTCCTTGCAAACCTAGCACCCGCCAATTCATTGACCTAGCAAATTATAGATCTACTGAATGAAAGCACAACTAGATTCTTAACTTAATTAATGGTAGCAAAATAAGCCTAATTGACAACTCTTCATTAACATTTAGAACTTACTTGGGCTCTCGTGCAAGGATAATGGCCCAACTGAGAAAATTACAAATTACAATGCTTTGGATCTGATCCAATAAACCAGCCCCTAGATCAATCCTCGATCCCCTTGGCTAATTTGGATCTCCAATGCTCCCCTTTTGCACTTACTTAAGCTTGGCACAGTAGAGTATTACACTCCTCACTAAGATGCCTCTCTCAATCTTGTGATGCCATATGGTGTGTCTTCTCCATCCCCTTAGCCTTACTTTTATAACTTTACATTGAGCTAAATCCCGAACCCTAATCATGCCTCACTTGAGATCAAGGGTTAAGATTAAAACATAATCCTTAAAGTAAATACTTTACTTTTCCTAAGTTTCTTTAGCTCAATTATGCAGCAAAATAATTATGTGTTTTTCAAGTTTTAAACTTAGGCTAAGTTACATTAGCAACTTGCTCACACTTGAGCAAGTGTTCTAAGAAGATCTTGGGCGACTTCTTGCATGCCAAGACACTTAGGCCTATACAGAAGTACCTATTTGAACTACAAACATTGACAGTCACAAAATACGATGAATAATAAGCTCTCTACTTGGAAAGGATACAGGAAAATCAGTTTCAAAGAAGAACTAGTGAATGGGATAAAAACAATGATCCCCAAGAGCAAAGACCACCAATCTCTATCAATCCTACAAACATGATCAATCAAGAACAATTATTGCGGTGTTGACCTTGTCAAGATATGCATGATGAGTTATCATACCCAATAGCTATAAGGGAGACGAAGGCTAAAAATGAAGATTCTAATGATTTTTTATCATATGAATTATGTATATGAAGAGAACTTCATTTGTACTCTACAAGGAAAGTCTTATTCAGAACCCAAGCAATATCAGAATGAGATAAGAGGTAAATACATATATTAAGATAAAATTACAAAGAAATATGGTTAGAAAATTTCTGGGCAAGAGATAAGAAAGAAGGTCAAAGATAAGCAATGGAACACCTACCAAAGAAGAAATTAAAATATCCCCCCTAAGCGTGAAGTAGGGAGACAAGCTCCTCAAAGTATTCCTATTAACAAAAGAACCTATTCTAATCGGAGTCGCCAAATAATCTATCTCATAATGACCACCTATAAGTATGAGTCTTACCCTGAGCATTGATTTAACTAGTGAGTTGTGTTAGAAAATCAGAAATCCAGAAAGATTTTCTTATGTTGACAATTACTTATGGTATTCTTGTATTCTTATTAGCTTTCTTTAAGTTCTTCATTTTATCTTTTTTTCATCAAGCAATAATCAAATCAAAACATGAAGATCAAGGGCACCAGATATAGGCACTCGGTTAGGGCTAAAACCCCTATACAGGGGAAAACCCAGTCAAACTCGTCCACTAATAGATTCAAATCAAATTGAGACAATCCAAGACCTTAGACCAGACCAAAATCCCTTCCTCCTCCACCAAGTCAACCTTTCAAGATGATCAAACAAATAGCAAAAGTCAACTTTAGTCAAAATGCTTCAGCCCAACGTCAAGTTAGAATTTCGGACCCCTAGCTTCAAAATTTTGGCCATACTGCAAATCTGAAATTTCTGCCTCCCCAACAGCTTCAAAATTTCGCACTTGTGAATCAAAGAGTGAGAAAAACAGCTTCTTCTTGCTTGACAAGTGTCTCCTCCTTTGCTAGGGTTTTCTCCTTCTTGGGAATTTTGCTCTTCTTTTCTGCCTCCAGCTACTACAAATCGAACTTGTTGGTTGGCACTTAAAATGAGGTCTAATAGCTCCCAATATATAGTGAATATGTGAGGTCGAATCCCCTTGATGAGGCTGACTTGGTGGAGGAGACCTAAATGACCTAATGTACATCAAAGTAAATTTCTTGATTGATTGATAAATCCTAAGAAGGGTCTTTTACATGATGACAAGGACAAGGACTCTTGACACAGACCCTAGAAGCCTACAATGGAGGCTTCGACCTATTAATCATTGACCCAAACATGAAACCCATGCTTTAATAAGTCAATTTCTTTTAATAATAATTAATTATTTTTCTTTCTTTTGACCAATAAAATTATGAAGACCGACACTAGTTAAATTCTTCAACACTCCCTCTTAACTAGGGAGGTATTCATAATTACATATGTACATGGAAGATCTCAAAATGATGTGCTCTATGAAGAGTCATAACACACGCAGTGCTACAGGGTAGATAATTAACCAGGGTATCTAACCGGGTGGTACTAAGGTGTGTTCCAAGCTTCAACCTCTATAAGTACCATCAAGTTTCTGCACTAACACCATCCCAAGGATCTAGGCGTGTATCCAAAGTCAGAGCTCTAAGATTAAAGCCACCCTCCCTACTTCAGGATCTAGACATCATTATAGGTCGGCCAGATGTCCTCCCAAGCATCTTGTCGCCCCAAGATGCTTAATCTCTCCTTATCAACTGAACCAAATATATCCACCAATCCAAGCATGCTTCAAATGTTCAACCTTCTTATGGAGAGATCCTGTACAATCATAATCCCAATTAGCAACAAACTTTCAAATATATATATACAAGTTAACACAAACCATTGGGATCTTCAAATATACTAATGTTGCTTAGGTCATCATCACATTATCAAACATATCTTCGTCGGAAGCTATCCTTTTTAACTTCTTCAACAGCACCCAACTCGGCCTCAACACTTCTTTCAAAAGCATCCAAGTCTTGTTCACAATGACTAACCATCAGAATTGCTTCAGATATTCTCCATCCTCGTGGCCTTTTCATCAAGGCATTAACTTCTCTTCAAGCTCCCTCTCAACTAGGGAGACATACACTCTCCTTTAACCAAGTAATTAGAGGATAAGTTCATCAACTATCTTATTCTTCCAGTCACACAAGTTCTTCCGTTTTGCATTAACAATTCATCAAAGAATTTAGACCTTCCAAAACTTCATCATTCCTTCACATGGTCATGTCATCGAAGTTCTCATCATTATCAAATTATTATCAAATATGAGGTAAGCATCTTCATCATCTTGAAGACCTTGTACCTGTAAACCTTTAACAAGTACAACCAAAAACAACTACAAGTAGATATGCACAAGAGTATGAAGTCAAGTATGTCATAATAAATCAGATTTTAGATATTCAAGACCTAAACCTAGTTAGGTTTTATAATCAATCAAGAGTTTCATCCATTAGGCTTCTTGCACCAATATTTACTAGGGTTTTCTCATAAACCCTAGATTTCATCATTAAAACATAATCACATCAATATTCGAAAACATTATACTTCTAGGGTTTCATTATCATGCCCCAAAATATCAATCTCTACTACAGTTTTGTTACAAACCCTATATTTCAAAAACTAAATCATGAATATCAACAATCTAATTAGCATACCAGCATTACATCTTTAGGGTTCCATTATTATTTCATAGAGACTTATATCATTCTCAAACTAGGGTCTTATTGTAAACCTTAGATACAAACATCAAACTCCAAAATTAGATATACAACAATTTTACCAGGCTAGGGTTTCAATTATACGAAAGCACATATACCTATAGATCCATTTCTAGGATTTTATACTAACTATTACAAGAGTTTAGTCATAATCTCGATTCCCTAATATACCAAACCCTAAAAAAAATAAGGTTTCTAGACATCAATAACAAACCCTAAATAGCTAGGGTTTTACCATAACATTCCTAAACATTAAGAGAGTAGGATTTCAACAAGAGATCTAAACTTTATCCCTAAGAAGATTAGGGTTTCATCATTAGTATACCCTAAGCATCAAAAGGCTAGGGTTTTATAGTGAACCTTAAAGGTTAGGGTTTCACCAAAATGAGCAAACAGTAAGAGATAGAATGATAAGGGTAGATTCAATCTAAAAATTAATCACCCAAACAAGAATCTTTATGATTCAAAACCCTAGACATGAGAGCTAGTAATATGAAGCAAATTTCAAAATGAAGAATCTTCATACCTTCTTCTATAGCAAGTTAAATCAAATCAAACACACCTTGAGTTGTTCTTAAACAAACCTTGTAGAGTTTCTTCAGCAACATGCTTACTTTTATGATACAAGTCTTTCTTTGAAGGTTCCTCCATAATCCTTATGCATTCCTGCAAACTTTCCTTCTAAGGAAAATACAAAGAAAGGATTATGAGTATGTAATATAAATAGATCTAGTGTGTGGAGGAAATCCAACATGAAAGAGGAAACAAAGAGTAATATATTTATCTTTTGGTACAATGTTGAAGGCTCCCTCTTAATCCAATCTTTCCAAGGGATACCTATAACTTATCAAAAACAATTCAAGAATTTCTAACAAAACATATCAGATAAAAACATAAAAGACAAACTTTACAAAAACTTAAAACAGTAATCTAGAAGGGTATGCAAGGAAAGACGTAATATTATAAGTCTTTGACTTCGGATTCTTCAATCTTGTTCTTCTTTGCTGGAGGTTCATCAGCAACATTTGCATATTCTCGTTCTCTCTTTTTATTCCTTGGATTTTCAGGACATTGACTCTTGTAATGTCCCATCTTATGACAATTGTAGCATTCAATCTTTGATAGATCAACTTTCTAATTTGGTCCTTTGAATTTCTTGTATGCTCCTTTCTTCTTGTCATTAGTAGAGTATGCATTGGAGGTTTTGTCCTCATCTTCTTCCTTCTTATTATTTGCTAATGAGATGCGAGCTTCTTCTTGACTACAAGCTTTCCACATTTGTTCAAAGGATGGTGTGTCCTTACAACTACTAATACCTAATGCAAAAGAGCTCCATGATTTTGGTAGACCTAATAATGCAGCAATCACAAGTTCCTTTTCTAGTATAGATTCATCAATGGCTTGTAGTTCGTCTCTATTCAGAGATCCTCACAAAATATGAAGAGACAGTGTCATCTTTTGTCATCTTCATTGTTCTTAGTTCATTCTTGAGACTGGCTATTTGTCCAATGTTCTTGATGGTGAATAGTTTGGAGAGAGCTTCATACATCCCTTGAGCAGTATCTATGTTGGATATGTAGGGGATTAGACTGTCTTTTACTCCATCTACTATAAGATTCATGGCCAAGATGTTTGTTTCCATGTGCTTTTCTTGTCCTGCGTCATCTATTGGTTTCGCAACTTTTCCTAACAAAATCCAATACTTTGTGCTTAGCAAGGATGAGATTTATCCTCTTTTTCCATGGCCTATAGTTGGAGGTTCCTTCTAGCTTCATTTCAGTCTTCATTGTCATGTCTTCTTTTCTTGATATAGATAATAGGCCTTCCTCTTCTTATATGATCCTTTTTCTTAGACCCTTTCAATAGATCTTCAAGTTGCCTTTTTCTTTCCTTCTTTACCTTAGCTTTGATACCATGTTAGAAAATCAGAAAGGCAGAAAGATTTTTTTATGTTGACAATTACTTGTGATATTCTTGTATTTTTATTATCTTTCTTTAAGTTCTTTTTATCTTCTTTTCATCAAGCAACCATCAAATCAAAACATGAAGATCAAGGAAACCAGATATAGGCACTCAGCCAAGCTAAAACCCCCATACAAAGGAAAACCCAGTCAAACTCTTCCACTAATAGATTCAAATCAAATTGAGACAATCCAAGACCTTAAACCAAACCAAAAACCTTCCTCCTCCACCAAGTCAATCTTTCAAGATTATCAAACAAATACCAAAAGTCAACTTTAGTCAAACTACTTCAACTCAGCTTCAAGTCAGAATTTCGTCCCCCCAGCTTCAGAATTTAGGCCTTATTGCAGATCTGAAATTTTGGCCTCTCCAGCAGCTTCAGAATGTCGCAGGTGTGAATCAAAGTGAGAGAAAAATATCTTCTTCTTGCTTGACAAGTGCCTCCTTCTCCTTTGCTAGTATTTTCTCCTTCTTCTTGGGAATTTCGCTCTTCTTTTTTGCCTCCAGCTATTGTAGATCGAACTTCTTAGTTGGTACTTCAAACGAGGTCGAATAGCTCCCAATATATAGTGAATTTGCGAGGTCATATTCCCTTGATGAGGCCGACTTGGTGGAGGCCTAAATGACCTAATTTACATCAAAATAAATTTATCTCTTAATTGATAAAGCCCAAGAAGGATCTTTTACATGATGACAAGGACTCAGACTCTTGAAACAAACCCTAGAAACCTACAATGGATGCTTTGACCTATTAACCATTGAAACCAAACATAAGACCCATGCTTTAATAAGTCAATTTCTTTTAATAATAAAAGAATATTTTTCTTTCTTTTGACCAATACAATTATGAAGACCAACACTAGTTACATTCTTCAACAAGTTGTCCAAAGTAAAGGTATGTGTTCCCTTTCCAAAGTTGTCAAAGATTCCATCAGAAAGGGGTGAAGTTGAGAAAAATTTTGAGTGACAGAAAGGTAAATGAAGATTGCTCAATGGTATTTCAAGTAATCAATCAAGGAAGGAAGAATGGGGGTTACTCTCCCTTTTACATTGCATCAATGATAAATTACTTCTTCATAATTGTATGTTGGATCCAGGAGTGTCCACTAATGTCCTGTCGTTAAAAATTATGAATCAACCAAGCCTTGAGACCACTCAACTATACAAGAATGTATGCACCATAGCTACAAGAGAAATAAAAAATGTGGCTTGATCAAGCATCTTCACATTAAGTTAGACACATATCCAAATATCTTATTATTGATGGACATAGTTAATGATGTCCTTAATCCATGGGATATGTTATTATCAAGGAAGTGGCCTGCCAAACTTGGAGGTAGTATTCAGATAGATTTATCACACGCCATCATACCCACATGTGATAATACATATGTCACATTATACAAGGAATTAATGATGAAATACCATGTTGAAGATCTGAACAATCCAAGAATGAGTTGATTTGTCATAAGGAAGATCTAGGAAGTTATGCCATTCTAGCCCATTCCTTAGCCCCGAGTATAAAAGATGTTTCTCAAGAAAAGGATAATGGCATATAGAAGACGCATTTGATGGATTTTGGCCTAGGTCAAGGGTAGAAGCCAAGTTAGTATTCACATCTCCACATGGAGAGTCCATGTTCTTCTCATACACGTTTGAGTTTGATTGCATAAACAACAATGCTAAATATGAGGCTTTAATGTTAGCATTGGAGTTGGCTAGAGATATGAAAATCAAGGAGTTATAGTTTAGTGATCCGGATTTGGAGGTGATGCAAGCACGGGGGAAGATTGCAACAATCATTGACAAATTAAAGAAATATAAGCATGTAGTCTAGGATTCAAATGAATTATTTGAAGCTTTCTAGATCGCAGTTGTTGAAGGGAAAGAAAACACTCAAGCAAATGCCATGGTTGTGTCATTATCTAACCTTCATGTTGAGAAATCTAGGGCATGGATAGTTAAAAGATTTCTCTGCTTGATAATTGCTTGTCATGTCCCTTCTCAAACACATTAGTAACAGGGTGCTGCTACACAATTTTGCACATGTTTGACTAAGGAAGAGGGCCCCACACTTTTGACTTAGGGACTTAGGGGCCAAATCAAATTTATTTAGCTGCTAGTGGAATGTGGGGGCCATCCACATAGGAGTTCGAATTAGCCATTCGATATGCTTGGAGGGAAAATCGAATGGGTGGATGGAGGGCCCACATGAGGCTAAGGGGTCCCAAGGAGTTATAAAAAGAGATCAACTCTCATTTTGTTTTCAACTTGAACATTTGCAAGCAAACACACTTTGTACGCTCTACTGCTTAGCGAGTCTACCGGTTATTTAGCCACAAATCTCTCAAGCGAGAGATTCAACCTCTTCTTCGGGGGACCATCCGTGCCCGCCCTAGGGAGGTTGTTCCACAAGGATTTCAGAGAGTCCAACACAGTCACATACTTCAGCCAGCAGCGCAAAGAAAGGGACTGCGTATTTCCTGCGCATCCAGAAACACATAGGAGGAGTTAGACCCAACAAGGAGGTCCATTGCTTGTTGGGAGTTTCGGGAGTTGAGGAGGTTGTTCGTTGAGGGCATTTTCGCTGGGATTTGCAGCTAGCTAGACCAGTGTATTAGTTGTACGAATTTCTGGGCACAGGGATTGCGCAGAGGTCTCTGGCAGCAATTTCGTGGGGCTTGGGAGAGCAGTCATCTTAGCCAAGAGCCATCCGATGAGCAAGGAGTTAGTTAGCACAGGTAAAACCAGCATTCCAGTGGTGTTTCCAAAGGGATTTGCAGGTTGTTTCTTGCAAGTCGAATTTGGCAGCAGCAGCTGGGGAGAGGCTCCAAGGAGGCCGAAAATCCAAAGTTAAAACCAACGAAATTCCCTTCCGGGTTTTTCTTGGTTTTGTCCAAGTAGTCCCGGGCTGAAACATTGAGGATGAATAGACATGATTGTTGGGCCTCTGAGCCTACATGAGTTTGTTGGCCGACCTTGACAATTTGTCCATAATCAAAATAAATTCATAATTTCACTTGTACCATGTTAGGATGGGATGATCTTTAGATCAAATCCTACATCACTCAGAGAGAGGAATCCAAGAAAAATATGAGTTGCCTCATATAGCTGTCCAATGTGAAGTTTGGCCCTAGTTGCCAGATTTAACAACCAAAAACACATAAATATTCAAATTTTAAAGAAAAACATATATACACCTATGCATCCATATGAATCCAAATCATTTATACACAAATAAGCCAAAATTCTCATTTATATAGCTTGTAAGGATGCACATAACTAAAATAGCATTGAGTGCAATCCATCCCTGGACCAAAAATACATCAACAAATAGGCTCTAAATGGCCTCTAACATAACAAAAAAAAAATCATGCTACAACAAATACCTACATATCATCAAAATCATTGCCTATATTGGGATCTTCATCATCAATATAACCCTCTAAGCATTGAAATAAAGTAGAAAAAACGTAGCATGTCGAGTCAAGATTTTGTTTGTGTGATGGGTACATTTTTAGTAGAGTCGTGACAAAGGAGTTCAACAACCAATGCCACTAACATCAAAGTACACAGAGGGATTGGTGTTCTTTATTAAATACTAGTTCCTTACCCTCATACATGACAAAATCCAATGGAAACGTTGCAATCCCCACAATCCTAAAATCCTAAAAAAATTGTTAAGTTTGTTGAATTTTGAGTGAAATCTAAAATTCTACTTCCTCCATATGAAATCCAATGAGGTTGAAACCACTCTCAAACATCCCGAGTCATTTCATGGTAAAGTTAAAAATTTAAGTAAAAGGATGGAAATGAAAGATTAAGGAGAATGTCACTTTTACTTTAAGAATTTAACATTACCATGAATTGCATAGCAACACTAGGACCATAGGCTTGAATATTTGGTTAAGGGCTTGGTTAAGGGCCATAGGCTTGAATATTAGGTTCGTCTAGGAGAGAATTAGAAGGCCAACTAAATGAAAAAATAAAAATAAAAATAAAAAAATGCAAATTTTTTACATTGGCTTGGGAAGGTACAAACCGCATGGAACCGGTCCCAAACTAGCCTATTCTAGTTCGGACCGGTTTTGGGCCAAAAACAGAGGGACCAACCGATTCCACTGGGTCCAGTCCAATTCTGATAACATTGGTTTGAGTAAAGCATAGAACACTGTGTTTGACCGAGTTTTGACCTGTTGGCTTTAACTGAGAATCAGGCTGACTTTGGTCAAGATTCTGTTCACATTTGACTGCAGAGAATTCGGACTTTGACCACGGAATTAGAGAACAATCAATAGCAATTGACCAAAGTTAACTGTAGGTCCAAGCTTGACCTAAGACCAAATTTATGATCATTAACCAGCATTGAATTCTTTGTTCTTTGGAGGTTTGATCGGCATTGACTAGCTAGTATTTGACCAAGTTTGACTGGTATCTTGGACTTCGATTTGCGGCACAAATATCTAGAATATTTTTAGAATTGTAATAACAAAATTCTAAAGAAAAGTTGTTGGGTTTTTCCCAAGGTTGGGTTTTCCCATGGCAAATTGTTGTCTTTATTGAGTTTGGTTTCCTCTTTATAATCCTACTATTTTCATTGCATTATTGTTGAGATTTTTTGTGTATAATTGTTCAATGATACAAGTGGCATAAGATAAATTGATTGGAAATCATTAGGAAGTAATTATCAGATCAAAAAATCAGTTTCTACTATTCAGTCTTATAGAAAATTCAACACCCAGAACTACCTCTTTCCTAAATCCTCTTTCTCCCTCTCTCTCTCTCTCTCTCCCCCTTGATAGCTCAACCTCATCCAACTATCTAAACTTTCTACCTTGACCTATCTTTACACTTTGAAATAAAACCCTAACCTATTTTTTAGAGTACTCCTAGTCTAAATCATGCATGCATAAAAAACGCTTTATTAAGTTTTACATCTAATTATAAAACTTTTCATTTTTTTAATAAATAGAATTACTTTTCAAAAATAACTTGAACCACTTCCAACTCGTTCACACTTAAATTGTGTGGAAGTACTTGTCTAAGCTATATTTCTCAACACCAAGGATCTCAATCCTAAGTTGGCTTTCTATTTTGCGCATTCCACTCACTTGAGGGATGGCCTTATTATTAAACATGACTACACTTGGAAGCACTAGGTGAATAGCCTTAGGAATCCTTTAGGATTCCATCAAGGTTGCCACTTGCAAGACATTGAATTGGAAATACACCTCATCTTTTGTTGCCCTGTATATAACGAGATCAAAGGGAGGTTCCATTGTCTACACAAGAAATTAGATGGGTCCAAACCACAGGTGTCTTGTTCATTTACTCAGGGAAGTGTTGGGATTCAAGAGAGATTATATAAGGTCTAAACAAGACAAACTTTATTAGGCTAATCATGTCCTTCATTACATTGATTTTTGTAGCAAATAGTCATAGGCAATGTGTAAAACACCATGCAACCTCAATGTCTATATCAATGAAACCACAAACCTCTTCCAGAATCGAAACCCACAACTAGCAAACAAATTCCCACCATAGCCTCAAGGAGGCTTCATGCACAAAATAATTCCACCTCTCACTCTTCCAGCATCTTAGATACTTGAAGCTGCATCATTAAATTCTTCTCAAGAACCTTGAGGATTAGGAAAGTCGCAGTGGAAAGTCAACATCCACCTAGGATCATACATCTTGGGCCCCCTCAATCCTAGGTTCTCTCTATATGAGATAATAAAAGACTGTATCAACCCCTTCTATATGATCAATAAGTTATGAGGAATTCCATTTCTTCTTCCTCCTCATCCTACTTCTAGCTCTAATGAGACATCCAATGAGCTTCTAATGTATACATGTTATGTTTGACATGAGTTTTGCTTTGTATCTATATTATTTTGGAGTATTAATGTTTAGCTTCTGGTTGTTTTTTCTTTTTGTAGATTAGGGTTAGGAGTTGCTTTTGCACTCCCACTATGTACTTGCACTAATTCTACTTCTGAATCCCACTAAGCAACTCTCGTGGTCATTAGTTGGACATTAAACATAATCTTCTCTTATCTTATCTACAGCTGCATTGCATTGATCTCAGCTTCTATCACTTTAACAAGTACTTTAGCACTTAGATTCCTTCTTGTACTTATAATTCTTTCTAATTTTGTTCTAGGAGATGCCTTTCACACTCCCAAATTGTCCTTTTTTTCACTTGATGTACTGCTCAGTCCCATTGAGCTACTCTTGTGCTCATTTATTGAAAATAAATAAAATCAGATTATCTAATCTTATCTAGTATTGAACTGTGTGTTAGTGCCCCTGATACATTCAATTGGGTTTCTAGCAATTCAATGTTAAAATAAGGAGCATATTTGTACTTTTGTCTACTATTAAGGAGGAACCAAGATCTACTTGAGATAACCAGTTTGCAAAAATACATTCTTTCAATAGAATGGTGCATTATCGGGTAAACAATATCAACCAATATGGCTTGGACAGCAACCAAGAAACAATCAAAATCCTTAAGGGGGACAAACAAACAAACAAACAAACAAACAAACAAACAAAAAAAATGATAAAATTTAAAAGAGCGGATACTTTCCAGGAAGCACAATAATGAATGGCCGGGCTAGTTGCCTAGGACATTTCCATTTTCAGCTCTGGTAAGGAAAACTGTATGTAAAGGCAGTCTTTTGACTTCATCTATTACAGGTTCATATTTTGTATGTTTTTGCACTGTCACTTTATAAAGAAAATGTAACACCAATCTGGAAACAAAGCGACACCACTCACGCTCTATAGAAAGTAACGGAAACGCTCCTTTGGAAAAAATTAACTATGAAAGGAAATATCAGGAAATAGTGTCCATGATAAGCATTTATTATTCATGCATAAGCAAAGGCACTAGAATGGTTGGCTACATTAATCAATGAAATCACAGTTGAAACTGTCTATTTTGAGAGGTGTATGGCCTTATATTTTCTGAAAGCCTGCTCATTATAATAGTAGGTGTCGATTGCATAGTTTCGGGATAGCACCTACTGGTGCCTAGCAATAACATTAACTTCCAACAATTCACCGTTGAAGAAGTGCAGTTGAAAAATAAAAATAAGCTTCAGGATGGCCAAGTTAAAACCTGCTACATTCAGTCTGGGCTGCAATTTTGGTTCCTTCACTCTTTGAAGGTTCCTCCCCATCGCTCATGGGTGGCTCCGCATTAAGGTCTGCAAACACAGCTTCACGACTGGCGGTCGTCCTCAACGTAGACTGAGACTGCACTTGCATACAGTCATTCCCCCCTTGTGCATGTCTTCGACCATGGTCATGCTCTCTTGCCCCTTCCTTGCCCTTCCCATCGTCTATTTCAATCATTTCTTGCATTGTCCTACTTTTATCCAAATTAAGAAATTCATAAGCATCCATTGGCTCTGCCTTTATGCATTTGTCTTGCTGATTCTGCTGCGAAGTTTGCTTCGCTTGTCTCGGTCTGCTGGGCTGGAGTGGGGCCTGGAACCCAACTGGCTGAATTCCATGCTGTTTAAGGGATTGCTGGTGGAGTGCCTGCTGATGCAGAGCCTGCTGTTGGAGGGCCTGTTGGTGGGCACTTCCAGGAGAGGGGACTAGGCTCTGAAAATCATTCACAAGCGACACTACCCTATCCGCATCCCTATGACTGCTGTTGCTGCTGCTATTATTATTATTGTTGTGGGTCTTTGCCATATGCTGTGCTACGCCATGAGAAGGTGACTTACTTGAATTTTGATCCATTGGACGATTTTTGGAAGCAGAAGAATCCTTCAAGGCACTCATCCCAGGAGATTTCGCCCTCTGGTGTTGTTGTGAGGACGAGGATGAAACAGGGGGAGGATCCTCATTCTGTGCAGTACTGCTACTTTTGGATTCGGATTGCGAGACTCCAAAAACACTGAGGACTGGCTTCTCTTTCACCATGGCTCATAACCACATCAAATTCATCCACCCCACCTCAAACCCACATCAAAAGAATAGCTAGGCCAATTGCCCATAGCTCATACCCACATCAAATCCATCAGATAATGTTGACCCAAATCACACAGGGTCCATTTTTGCAATCAAACATGGCTTGAATCCGCAGCAGCACACGAGAAATTTGTCATACTTGCAAAACTGGGGGGACCAAGACAGACATAGCCAGCGATAGTGAAAGGCACCAGGGATGTTGATGTGGCATTTAAACTGGAGGTAGTTGAAGATATGCCAGGAAACTTACAGAAAGCATTGCACAAACGGGAAGAAGCTGGAACTCCAATGGAAACCACTCTGAGGTTGTCAGGGGCAGAAGTGGGATTCCGAGAATGAGACGGGGACCCACAAGAAAGATGAGGGCTGGATTGAT
>APFE030227073.1:0-56498 GCA_000404065.3 Pinus taeda | reverse complement strand
ACTTATACAACCTTGTAGAATCATCAGCAATGCCAGTAGCTAAAATCTGTCTAGGATCTCTTAGGTCCTTAATTACAACATCGTGAGGTGAAAATTCAACGATTTTACCTTCACCTGAATGAGTTATCTGATATACAGATAGGTTGCACGATAATGTTGGAACACATAATACATCATTAAATTGACCATTTTCTATATGAACAGTTTCAGTCCCTACAACACTAAGAGATCTATCATCACCAACATATATATTTTTGGTGTTACAATCATTTAAAGAAGAAAACATGGTTTTGTTTTTGGCCATGTGATAAGAAGCTCCAGAATCAATGGACCACTCATGAGAATGAGAAGAAGAAGACACATTTAGTGCATATCCAGACCGAGATGCTTGATGACCACATGCAGAAAGTGTTATTCTTGAAGATGAAGTTGAAGTTGAAGAGTGCTCCAAATGCATGTTATGATTCTTCATTGCTACTTCCAAGGCTTCCATCTTCTTAAAGCATTTGGATTCTAAGTGGCCATCTCAATTACAAAAGCGGCAATGTCTATCAGTGTTCTTCCCTTTGTTTTTATTTGCCTTATCATTTTGTTGAAATGATTTTTCATTTTGAGACTAAAATTGCTTAGGAACCTTGTTTGGTTTAGGACCATTCTTTTTAGGATACAACTTCTTAGGATTCTTTGAATTTGGTTGCTATTGGGCGGCTAAGGATCAGAATATTTTCCAAGATTAAGAAGACCAAGATGCAAGAGTTTTTCTTGTTCTCTTATTAAAGAATAACAAAAGGCATCAAAGGAAGAGGACTTGTAGTCTTGTCCTTGAGAAATGAAGGCTTCTCTTGTAGAGTGGAAGGTGGAAACAAACAGAGAGTAGGCTGGTCCTAACTTAGTAAGAATGGATAAGGCTACCATCTTCTTTTCTAACCTTAACACCTTCCAAGAGAAGTCTAAGGGTCTTGAACTTGGACAAAAAATCTTCAATGGAAGAAAAAATATTGGGTTCCAATGTAAGAAACTCATTTTCAAGTTGATGGGTTATAATTTCATTTTTAATTCCAAAAGCTTTAGTGAGTTGCTTCATTGCTTCATTAGGGGTATCAAGTTCTGCGATATGGAATCTAAGGTCTTGAGAAATAGACATCCCTATCAACCCACATGCTTGATCTTGCCTATTTTCCCATTTGGCTACTTTATCTTCATCTTTAAGTTTAGTTTCTTGGTTTGAGGCTATTTTGTAAAGACTTTTACTTCTAAGTATCCATAATGTCAAAACACCATTGGAAGTAGTTAGTGCTGTCAAGAATAACTTGGCATGGACTTTCCATTTTAACAGAAATTGAAGCTGTAGATGTTGAAAATAAGTGTTCCAATGGAAATATCTCGAAAAAATAGGCTGATTAAAAACAAATGTCTCTAGAAATAGCTTCTAGATGAAGAATAAGTAATGGATTTTTGAATAAAAGTTGTTGAAGATGCTGACGAAGTGCATGAATATGCAGAAATGAATGATAATGTTTTACTTAAGAAAAACCCCCCATTTTCCAAACTTAATCTAATTAGCTCACTTAAAAAATATTTTATGTGACTCACTTTTATGAATAAGTGAAAGTCACTTTTACAATGGTACTTTATGAGCTACCCACGAAATTATAACTTAAATAAAAGATAAAGAGACTTTAGAATTATAAGTGACTCACTTTTTCTAATGGGTGAGAAAACTTTTACATAAAGTAACTTTAAAACATAAGATTCCATTTGAAAAAGTAACTCAACAAAAAGAAAGACTTGAACTCAAGACGTCTATTCTCATAAAGTAACTTTGGACCGAGTGAGCTAGTTTAAAAGGTTAGTAATTTTTGGAAAAGAAGAAGGGGTTTTTTTTAGTCATTGAAACTTTGGGGTGCGTGCTTGCTTGAGAAAGATCTTTTTTTCCTACAAAACAAAAAACAAAAAACCCAACACGGACATACAAAAAAAATCCTTACAACTTGAAGTTAGCTTTAGCAGGAAACTAAATATCTTCCTCAATGTTTCTGATTTTCTGAGATCACACTAAGGCGCGACGGAAAAGAGCATACACATGAGAAAAATCCTTCCTTTCTATTTCTGATTTTCCCAAATCACATAGAGTCACGGAGCAAAGAGCATACGCAGGAATGAAAAGTATAGATATGGTAATATGAAAAACAAAGAGCTAAATAAATCGAAATAAATAGAGAGAAAATAACTAAAAACCGCAAATAAACATTGTATACCTCCATATCTTAAAAATGATGTAGCTAGGGCTACTCGAAACCTTTTCGTGTCAAATGAAAGGGGTTCCTCACTAGAAAAGATGCTCCTAACACAATAGAGCATCCCTCTCGGCCCGAAAGTAGTAAAAAATAGTAGATCAAGGAAATGACAGTCGGATGCAGTTCTATTGGCTTCAAATTTGGATCACAAACAGATGCATCCCTCAAATAGCTCTGATACCATGTAGGAGTTTATAGGGTAAGTTCCTCAGAAAGAACACCAAAAGACACCACTCACAAATAGATCAGAGATCAATACACCAATATTCTTGACATGGTTAAAAACCTCAAAGAGGGAAACAATCCACGGCTTGAGCCAACGTGGCCACTTGGCAATTTATTAATAAAAGAATGAAAATTTACATAAGCTTCTCTCATGAATGGTTACGCTAAAAATGACCCTCCATGCTCTTTAAATAGAGATCATGGACCAATCGGTTGTTAAGCCATGGATCAAGTGTTGGTAATACCAAGGAGAGAATGAACCGCCAGATCACTACATATCGTGACTGTCAGATTGTAAGTTACAAAAGTACATAATAAAGAAACACAATTTACCCAAATCTACACTAGACCAAGTTATACTTAATTATTTCCTATGTGTCAGAATATCTTAATATCCCCCCTTAAGAACAACTTGGGATAGGATTGAAGGATGTACAAATATGACACAATAGGAGAAGGAAGGTGGCATTAGAGCCTAACCAAATCAGAAACATTAGGAATTTCTTTTGTCCCTCCACTTGATATTGATCAGCCAAAATTATCTATCCCTTTGAGTTCTAAACCCAAGATTACATCTATTTATGTTTGTGACACTGATATAATTGAAACAGAAGTCCCTAAAACTTTGTTACCTGAAGTCATTCAGTCTGAACTTCCTGAATTAGAAACTTTGTTTCCTAAGGTTATTGAACCCGAGGAGCCTCAACCATCTTTACCTGAGTCTTTGGGACCTTCCTTCTCTCTTCCTTTGTCTCAAATAGAACTAACATATCTTGGGTTTGAGGATGAACCTTTTCCATATGGACTTCCGAGTATTGAATAGATCCCTCAAGAAGAGCCTCATCCTTGTACTATTTTTCATTGGGAATGACTTCATTTTTATCAAATGAAGACTTTTTTGCCTCCTCAGCCTCAGACACAATCTCCTTTACCTGATTCTTTGGGCTTACCCGCGGATTTCTCATGGCAATCTTCATTGGGATTGTCAGCCATGACTGGAACTGATCCAAACCCCCAGCCTGTGTCCACCACTATGGTTGATACATCAATAGTTTCATCCTCATCCATGTTTGTAACATCACCAAAAACTCATTTATATGGTGGCATGTCCATCCCATCTGGCAATCCGTCATTATCTAGTACCTCTACTAGTGCGGCTTCCAGTCCTTGGACATCTCCCATGATGTCCAATTTAGGAATAATGTTTGTTACCTCTCTTATGAATGCCACACATTCTTCTCCTCTCCCTCCATATATACCTACAATAGAGCAGTAGGATGGCCCTTATATCAGTGGGAAAATCTACTCTCAATAGCCCAACCGTCTTTATGTTGGGTACCTTCCATCTGGATCACAGTTGCCTCCATCATCCCCTCCCACCATGTGAGGGGGGGAACTTGTTGTTGGTATACCTCAATAAGGTTATCCACCTAATTATAGTTCTCCTCATCCTGGAAGGGCTTCCATTGTTTGGAAACCTACTTTACCCATAAAACCTAGTTCATATTGGGATCGACTTTTAAATTCTTAAATTGTATCATCTTCATCGCAAATTTGTACCTATCTGTCAGAACCTCAACAAGATCAAATAAATGTGAGCCAAACTTTGCAGCCTATTCCAATGGTGTCTAGTTCTCCCTGGATCATGATTCTTTAAATTATACAAGGCCCCTCATCTTCTCAATTTCTTGCAGAAGGTACTCCTCAACTTTTGGTAGGTAAAATTATTCAAAATTTGGTACAGTCTCAATCGAACCTTTACTAGGGGAAAATGCAAACCCCAATCGGGCAACAATAATATGGATCACACCAAAATAAACTTATTAATTGTAAGTTTTATTTTTCTTTGTTTTTATTTAACCTAAGAATCTAAAAATATTTTAATTGATATACTTAATTCATAAATTAGTTTAATTAATTAATTAATTTAATTTATTATAATTCTTTCTATTATTTTTATTTTTTATTTTAGTTAATTACATCCTAAGTATCTAATTAATTAATAATTAATTTATTTAATTGGTTTTTTAATCATAATTCCTTATTTTTTAATTATTATATTTTCTATTTTTCATTGTAATCTTATACCCTAATTGTCCTAATATAAATAATAAATTATTTTAAATCCTTAGATTAATTATTAATTTATATTTTTTCATTTTCTTTATCAAATGTTAGTTTTGTTTTTATTAATTATTTTTAGTTAATTGTTTGACTAATTTAATTAATTTAATTAGAATAATTGAAATTAATTTAATTATTATTAAATAAATTAAATTAAATTAGTAATTGATAACTTATTAATTAATTTAAAATTATATTAATTAATTAATTAATTTCATTAATATGAAAACCATTGATATTATGCTTCTAAAGGCTTGGAGGGGTTTATTTGTCTAATCAGGGGAAGCAAATTTCCACTAATCTCACTCCCATTGTCCCTGTTGAGGTTCAGAGGAAATTTCATAATTTCGATGGCCTCTCTGATTTTTCTTTTTTGATAATTATCCTCTCTTTCAATTATTTTAGCATCTTCCAAACACACATGATGTTTGGTTTTGGATGAGTGTTCTGCAAGGGCTGATGTACAGGTATCAAACATTGTCCATGTTATGAAGAAATAGGGCATGATCCGAGTATGTGTCGATTATCGAGACGTAAATTGAGCTTGTCCAAAGGATAATTACCCAACCCCATTTATTAACAAAATTGTTGATGACTGCACTAGATTTGAGATTTATTCATTTATGGATGGATTTGCATGTTATAATCAAATCAAAATCCTCCTCGCGGACGAACCTAAAATTGCCTTTATTTGTCTTTGGCGTAATTTCGCTTATAAAAAGCTTCCTTTCGATTTAAAGAATGCAAGGGCCACATTTCAACATGTAATGGACTATGATTTCCATGATATCAAGCACATCATGCAACCCTATTTGGATGATCTCCCTACTCACTCTAAGTGTCGAGATGATCACCCCCTACATTTACGGGTCATCTTCCTCCATTGTAGACATTATAATATTCAACTCAACCAACAAAAATGTGTGTTTTTGTGTTAGTTTTGGTCAACTCCTTGGTTTCATAATTTCAAAACAAGTAATTCATATTGATCCTTTAAAATTCTAGGAAATCATCAAATTTCCCACACCCTACTCTCTTGTTCAATTATAAGGAATCGAAAGGAAATCCAAGTTCCTAAGGAGGTTCATCCCTAACTACGCTAAACTGACCAAATGATATTGCTGAAAAAGGGGATTCCCTACCATTGGTATGACATTGTGCAAAAAGCATTTGATGCCTTGAAAGATATTATGGTTTGGGCATCTCTTCTATATCTTCCCAACTATTAGCGCAATTATTTCCTTTACCTTGCTACAACCATCTCTACTATAGTTATGGTGTTGGTCCAAGAAGACAATATGGGGACTAAACATCCCATTTATTATCTAATTTTGAACCTCAATGATACTGAGATCCAATATACTTATGTTGTAATAGCCCTCGTGAAAATTTCATGTAATAAAAGTTAATAAAAGAAAAATAAGACCACGGGTAAGGGACACTTATTCCAAGTTAAATGTTGGGCAAAGATATCCTAGTGGGGATCACTGGACGTGTATTTTGGCTAAGGAAACTTGGAAAAGGCTAAGGCAAAGGCATTGAAAGGAAAAAAGGCATTTTTGGCACATTTATTTATGAAAATAAAGGAAATTAGGAGAAAAGTAAGAAGAAAGGTCACATGTTGCACCTGAGGAGGAAATTGAAGGAAAATAATGGAAAATGAAGAAAATAGAGGCCTCATTAATTAAAAGGCTTCTGAGGATCAATTGGTAACCTTTTTTCGGTTCAAGTTTGGAGCTCTCTCATTATTTTCTCTCTCTCTCTCTCCCTCACTCTTTGTCACTTAGAGTTTTCTTGGAGCACTCTAGCTTTGGATCAAGGAACGAAAAAGCAAGCAAAGGGAAAGGAAGGAAAGCAAGGATCAAGGAAGAAGAGCAGGATCAAACAAATTCAATAGGAATACTTGTAGGTAACCTTTTTCATGTGTGATTTCCTAGATGGTTTGGACATTCATGGCTTTGCATATTGGTGCATGGTTATTTTGTTGTCGGTGGCATGGTTTTGTGAAGTTATGATAGTGCTTTCTAGCCTAGCCTTGCCCTTTTACAGATGCCATGGTATGTTGGGATGTTTATCTCATTTTTAAGCTTTGGTTTTCCGGATGGATTTCGAAATCTGGGGCGGAGGTGGTGTCAAAGTTTATTCCCAAAGGCCTAGGAATCACTTGACTGGTTTTGGTGGGATACATAGTAAATCTTGAGGGAGAAGTCTTAGTGTAGGGACTAGTGATCCAGGTTTGGATTGTAGTAAATCCTGAGAGAATGGTCTCAGTTTAGGACCTTGTGATGTGGGATTGCATTGCAGTAAAGCCTGGGAGATAAGGAGATGGAAAATTCCTCAAGGATAGTGATGTATTTCAAATGGCATTCCAATTTCGGTTTGGTTGTGATTAGAGCACCAATTTTGGTGTGATCATGGTTTGGTGAGGGTGGAGGTGGTTTAACCTTTGGATTCCCTTGGTTTTTCGTGGATTTTTTTTCTATGAGATCCCACATTCACGCTTGGAATATGGCACAGGGGTGACTAGCTGAAAGAGAGGTTTGGTTCAACCATGCCTATGGTCGGGTGGTACGTGGAAGTCCTAAACCTAGTCGAATTAATAAAATATAAGTTCTCTTACTTTTACATTGATTTATATGTGGATTTAATCGGTATCATATCTCTAATATTTATATGGTTTTATGTTGGTTATAAGCATGGCTAAATCATTGGTTGATGCCATGGTTATTTCATGTATTTACTTGTAATTGTTAAATGGATTGATGCAAGATATAATTGGTGATATAATAGCTCAATGCAGAAGGATGTGATCCTTATGGTTATATTTCGTAAGTTCTTTTAGTCATTTATGCTCTACCTTGTATCCTAGACCTGTAGGTTGCATTGATGCCAAGTGTTTGACAGAATGTCAGTCCCGGCGAAAATGCTCAGGCCTAGTCCTAAGGTTGATTTTTTATTTATCAGCATTTTTATCATGTCTTTGATGGATTTTGAAGGTTGTAGCAAGTTCTGGGTAGAGTTCGGGTTTCTGGGCTATAAAAGTGGCTCAAATATCGGAGTTGTTGGCACATGTCGGTTGAGAAAAGTCCATCGTCACTAGCACATAGATCTAACAGAGTGACTTTGGGTTGCTAGACGTTTTCATTCCTATAGCATGAGAGCGAATTTGAGTTAAAAGGCTTAAAACGTTAGTGGGACCCAAGGGCAGGATGTATGAGTGGTTGACATGTCTCCTGGGGGTGTTGTTTTTGATGTGGATGGGTTGTTTGATGTGTTCAGTTAATTCCATGTCCTTAAGGTTACCAATGATATTGAATCCCTTATATTGACCTCTATCATCACATGTTTTCCATGGCTGGTTGGTTGCTTGGGTGGACAAGAGAGGAGGGGGTGTTATAGATTGGGATCAAAGCGTGGTTCCGCTCTCCTTGGGTGAAGGTGTTTGGTCATGCTTTCATGTCAGTTGCATGTGTGTCTCTTACACTTGCTTTCCATGTGCTTGTTAGATTGTGTCATGTTGATCATGATTGTAGTAAGGTTGTCATGAGGAACATGATGTGATTTTTTGGGATGCATCGTCAGAAGTATATGACTGGTTATATGATTATATGTAGCTTGAATGCATCCTTGTATGTTAGCTTGAATTCTTGAATGTTTTGATTACATGTATCAGTATTGTAGGTTGATTACAAGAAATGATCGCTTATGCTCGACTATATCCGTTCATATGTAAGTGTATTTGATTATGCATTACTTATGCATGTTGATAGTTGCATGTGGCAATGTGTGCAATGGAGTAACAGTTGTTGTCATGCATGAGGTTATAGCATGCATTGTTTATATGGCCTTTCATTGATGACTCGACCCTAGCTACAATGATATTTATGCGTTGATACTCTTATTTTATATATGTCTATATGACGTTATGATTATGTTATAGATGTATCATGTTGATTTAATGATCTTGCAGAAAAGGTATCCTCCCCAAATTATGCTAAGGTACATTGGTTTATTGTGATTTGGTTTAGCTGACATAGTATTCCTTTCTGGAAAGAGACAATATGGCTAGCAGGGTGGTAGAATACATAGAATCTCCTTATGCATGAGATGGGAAACATGGTGTGGGGCACTCTTCTGATTTGGCAGACACATTGAGAAGCCTAAAGGAAGAAATAAGGAGTTACAAAGTAGATAATGAAAAAATCATGCAGGAACAAGAGAAACAAGTAGAGGTGGATGCGATACTACTTCAGAGTTTGTCAAATTTGCAACGACAAACGCCACTTCAAATCAGCCATGGACATGAGGAAAAAACTAATGGGGTATATGGAAGTAGGTCTCCTAGTAGACACAGGTCGGATAGGTCTGACATGATCAGAGAAGGAAGGTTGTTGGACACTTCGGATAGGAGAGGTGATCAACATAGCTACTATTCTAGTTCTAGATTTGATAGGCATCATGATCGTCATCATTATCATCCTTAGAGGAGGAGTGAGATGGGGATACTTAACGAGTATATGGGGGCAAGTTGTCTCCAAGGATGGCATAACAGTGGATCTAGAAAAGATAAGGACCATCATGGAGTGGTCAGCTCCTAAGAAATTGGATGAGGTGAGATCATTTATGAGATTGGCATTCTACTACAAGAGGTTCATCCAGAAATTATCACGCATTGCATATCCTATCACATTATTGCACCAGAAAGGTAAGAAGTTTGAATGGAAAGAAGAATGTGAGGCTAGTTTTGAGCAGCTTAAGTAGTTGTTGACACATGCATGAGTGATAAATATTATAGATCCCAACAACGAGTTTGTAGTATGTGCATATCCTCTCAAGAGAGGACTTGGTGGAGTTATCATGAAATAAGGACAGGTAGTGTGCTATGACTCACGAAAATTGAATGAGCATGAGCAAAACTATCCAATGCACGATCTTAAGCTAGAAGTGATTATACATGCACTGAAGGTGTGGAGACATTATCTTCTTGGCAGCAGGTTTACATTGATGAGCAATCACAATGAGTTGAGGTATTTGTTTGACCAACCGAATCTAAATGCCAGGAAAGCTAGATGGTTGACTACCCATAGTGAGTTCGAATTTGAGATCAGATACATCAAATAGAAGGAGAACCAAGTTAAGGATGCTCTTAGCAGGAAGGTACAGGTAAATGATATAGAAACTATGAGCTCTTATGGGACATAGTTACAGGATAGGATCTTGCAAGAAAGACAACGGGATGAAAAATACATGGAGATTATGCACAAGTTAAAACATAGCAGAATATAGGTACAAGTACATGTGTAGCTATAGGTACAAGTGATCAGTATGCAGACTATCATCTCACAACATATGGTTTGCTAAGGTTTAGACATAGGATCTATGTGCCGAATTGAGGTGAGCTCAAGAATCATATCTTGAGGGAGTTTCATGTCAAGCCATACTCGGGTCATCCAAGATATCAAAAGAAGTTGATGGTGGTTAAGAAGTTATACTATTGGCCAAATCTGAAGAAGGAAGTGGCAGAATTAATGGCTAGATGTTTAGATTGTTAGTAGGTAAAGGTAGAATGTAGGTATCGAGGTGGCTTACTATTTCCTATAGTGATTACAGAATGGAAATGGGAGGTCATTTCCATGGATTTCATTACAGGTCTTCCGAGGGTAGTAAAGTAACATCATTATATTATGGTCGTGGTTGACAGGTTGAGCAAGGTAGCTCACTTCATTCCAATAAAGAATACATATTTAGCTAGTGAGGTAGCACAAGTGGTCATCAGAGAGTTAGTGGGACTGCACGGTGTTTCGAAGAAGATTGTGTTGGATAGCGATGTAAAGTTCACTTCCAAGTTTTAGAAGGAGCTATTTGCAGGCTTGGGCACACATTTGGCCTTCAGTACAATTTATCATCCACATACAGATGGACAGACAGAGAGAGTCAACATGATCTTAGAGGATATGTTGAGGATGTACGTGGTGCAACAACAGACAAAATGGGAGGAGTATCTTCCATTGGTTAACTTCACATACAACAACGGTTATTAGGAGTCATTGAGAATGAGTCCTTTCGAGGAATTGTATGGGTGGAGTTGTAATTCTCCCATCAAATAGAGTGATCTAGTGAATAGGGTACTTATTGGATCAGATATGTTGGCGAACATGGAGAAAGAAATGCACATTATAAAGAAGAATTTAAAGGCATCACACAATATATAGAAGATTTATGTGGATCAACACAGGGTGTTCAAGGAATTTCAGGATGGGGAGTATGTGTATTTGCGCATCAAGCCCAAGAAAATCTCTTTGACGATCGGTTCATGTGCCAAGTTGGCACCAAGGTATTGTTGGCCTTTCGAGATCCTTGAGAGGATTGGACCAGAGGCATATCGACGTGCACTGTCTCCAACAATGAAATTCCATGATGTTTTCCACATTTCATTGCTTAAGAAATATATAAAGGATGTTGATCATGTTAATTATTGGTCTATATTGCAAGTGGAGCAAGGAGAGATCCAACTGGAACCTCAATGCATATTGCAGCGGAATCATCTCATGCTTAGGAACAGAGCCCTAGAGCAAGTTAAAGTGTAGTTTAAGCACTTTGGGACTAAAGAATCTACATGGGAGATGGTGGATTATATGTGGGCCCTGTATCCTTCATTGTTTGTTGGTTGAGAAAAAGTAGTTTTGATTTGATGTTGGTATATGTTTGGCATATGTTTGATGATGTTTTGGTATATGTATGCATATGTATATGTATGTAAATACCACCATGAGCTAAGTTATAAAGCTCTAATAAGTGGTATGGGTTTAATATTATTATGGTTGTTATATTGTCATGATGTTTTTCTTCTGAGCAGGTCTTTCATTGTAAATATTGCAGTGAGATAAGCTATAAAGCTCCATTGGAAGTATGTTTTCTTTTTAGTGGTTTTGTTGAGATCTTGGTGTGGTTTAACATGGAGGACAATGTTCCCCAAGGGGGAGGGTTTTGTAACAATTCTGGTGAAAATTTCATGTAATAAAAGTTAATAAATGGAAAATAAGGCCACAAGTAAGGGACACAAATTCCAAGCTGAATGTTTACCAAAGAGATCCTAGTGGGCATCATTGCATGTGTGTTTTGGCTAAAGAAAATTAGCAAAGGCTAAGGCAAAGGAATTAATAGGAAAAATGGCATTTTTGGCACATTTATTTATGAAAATAAAGAAATTTAGGAGAAAAGTAAGGTGAAAGGTCATATGTTGCATGTGAGGAGGAAATTGAAGGAAAATAATGGAAAATGAAGAAAATAGAGGCCTCATTAATAAAAAGGTTTATGGGGATTACTTGGTAATGTTTTGTTAGTTCAAGTTTGGAGCTCTCTCATTATTCTCTCTCTCTCTCACTCTTGGTCACTCAGAGTTTTCTTGGAGCACTCTAGCTTTGGATCAAGGAAGGAAAAATAAAGAAAGGGAAAGGAAAGAAAGCAAGGATCAAGGAAGAAGAATAGGATCAAGCAGCTTCAATAGGAATACTTGCAAGTAACCTTTTGTGTGTGTTATTTCCTAGCTGGTTTGGACATGCATGTCTTTACATGTTGGTGTATGGTTCTCTTGATTTCGGTGGCATGCTTTTGTCAAGTTATGATAGTGGTTTTTAGCCTAGCCTTGCTTTTTTTTGGATGACATGGCATATTGGGATGCTTATCTCAGTTTTGAGATTTGGTTTTCTAGATGGATTTCAGAATCTAGGTGAAGGTGGTCTCAAGGTTAATTCCCAAAGGCCTCAGAATCCCTTGACCAGTTTTGGCTAGATACACGATAAAGCCTGAAGAAGAAGTCTTTGTTTAGGGCCTAGTGATATGAGTTTGAATTATGGTAAAGCTTGAGAGACTGGTCTCATTTTAGGGCCTAGTGATCCGAGATTGGATTGTGGTAAAGCCTAAGAGACAAGGATACAAAAAATTCCTCAAGGATAGTGATGGATTAGAAATGACATTCCAACTTTGGTTTGGTTGTGATCGTAGCATCGGTTTTGGTGTGATCACGGTTTGGTGAGGGTGGAGGTGGTTTAACCTTTGGATCCCCTTGGTTGTTCTTAGATTTTTTTTTCTATGAGATCCCAAATTCATGCTTGGAAAATGGCACAGGGGTGACTGGCTGAAAGAGAGATTTGGTTCAACCATGTCTATGGTCGTGTGGTACGTCGAAGTCCTAAACCTCGTCAGATTTGCCTATGATTAATAAAAGCTAATTTCTCTTAATTTTGCACTGATTTATATGTAGATTTAATAGATGTCATATATGTAATATTTATATGGTTTTATGTTGGCTATAAGCATGGTTAAATGACTGGTTCATGTCATGGTTATTTCATGTATTTACTTCTAATTGTTAAATTGATGGATTCAAGATCTAATTGATGATATAATAGCTCAATAGAGAAGGAGGTGATCCTTCTGGTTATGTTTCATAAGTTCTTTTAGTCATTTATTCTCTTTCATGTATCCTAGACCTATAGGTTGCATTGATGCCAAGTGTTTGACATCATGTCAGTCCCGGCTGGGGATGCTCAGGCCTAGTCCTGAGGTTGATTTTTTATTTATCAACATTGTTATCATGTCTTTGATGGATTTTGAAGGTTGTAGCAAGTTATGGGTAGAGGCTGGGTTTCTAGGCTAGAAACATGGCTTAAATCTCGAGGTCATTGGCATAGGTCTACTCAGAAAAGTCCACATTCACTGACATGTAGGCCTATGAGAGTGACTTTTGGTTGCTAGAGGTTGTCATGCCTATAGTATGAGAGCGAATTTGAGTCAAAAGGATTAAAACATCAGCGGGACCTAAGGGTAGGATGTCTGAGGGGCTAGCATGTCTTCTAGGGGTGTTGTTGTCGATGTGGATGTGTCGTTTGATGTGTTCTGTTGATTCCATTTCCTTAAGATTACCAAGGATATTGTATCCCTTATAGTGGCCTCTCTCATCACATGCTTTCCCTAACTGGCTAGTTGCTTTTTTGGATGTTGGGACAGGGTCCCCTGGGGTCAATTTTGTAATAATTTTTGTTAATTATGTAAAGTCTCCACATTTTGAGGAGCAGAGCACAAAGGTTGTAGGAGTCAAAGGGGATTTAGGAAGGGAAAATCCCCTTAGTTTGTTAAAAGTTAAGATGTTTTTTGACTCGCCCATGGTTCGAGAACCATGGTATTGTAATTAAAGAATCTATATAAAGGATTCATAGCGAGTCATAAAAAGTAAGTTAGTCATTGAAGATCTATCTATGGGCAAGTGATCTAAGGTAGAAAAGTATGTTTTCTATACTTAGGCGAAGGGGAAGGCTCATGAAACTGTGTGTGTGGAGACCTTGGTAAGACCACAACTAAGTGTGTGGGCGCCTACAGCTGTGTGCGCAAGGAAGAAAGAGTCTGTAAGAGAAAGATTGATCATAATAAGGACTATTTTCGAGCCATATTTGTGTATCTATGACTTTCTGTTTACTTATGCATTTTCTATGTATTCACTACGTTTTCTGTAATTATCTAGAGAAACACTTAATTAATGCATGAAAGCCGTAGATATGTTAGTTTACTTGATGACAAAGATGTTTAAATAAATTGGCGCAAAGTTAGAAGTTTTTATCTGTAAGTTATCTTAATTTCCACAATTCAAGGGATAAGGTTTGTGAAGGTCAAGATAAACCCTAGAAGTAAAAAAAACCATCACATAGACCTCTCAATGTAGAAACCTAGTTTTTTCATCCCCCAATACTTCTTCGAGTGAGATTGCAGCCTGTGCTACTCGCGTTGTTGCTGAAAGGGTGAGAAATTTAGGGTTTTGTTGGTTGGCGCAACTAACTCTAAAACTGGGTCCAGACCCCCGTAAGCCAAAATATGGTTCCATTTTTGGGACTGGGATCTATTTGAGGAATGTGTGGTGTCAAATAAATTGTTCCTAACTAAGAAGGAAATCGAGAAGTGGATAGATCGGAAGTTGCACGAATTTGCAGCCCAGGAAAACAGGAATCTATGCTTGTCGAAGGAAGAGTGGTTGAATAAATATCTATATACAGACAAACACGAAATTTTCTTCTGTTCTTTTATATGCAAATTACACTAGTGATTCTCTAAATTAGCAAATGGTCAAGGTATGTGGAAGTTGGATAACCTTATTGTGTGGGCTCTAGAACTGGTACGTCACCTGGAAGCTTTAGAAAACAAGATCACAAGGGTTGTTGATTACTGGATCAATAGCATTTTGGGTGGGTTCATTAATGAGTTCACTATCAATACCTCTATTTGTTATAGTGAAGTTGAATGAAAGTTTTTCGAAGGACCCATAGGTAAGTATCTGAAATTCCTGAAGGATTAGATTAAAATACTATTGTGCGAGAAAATGGTTATGCCATTAAATCAATATTTAGAAGAGATCTAACAGGAGCTATGCGAAGTGGAAAAACATTCGGAAGAGATCTAGATTCAAGTGCTTATCACAGTCCGCAGTTGGGAGCGTCTAATAGTGATGAAGAAAGTAGTTTCCTGAGGACACCTCTAGGTGCGCTACAGATGATAAGGAAGGGTATCGTGGGGATACTACATCCATCCAATCCACCGCCACCATCACCTCCGCCTCAGACACCTACACCTACACCTCTGCCTCCACCTCCACTATTCTACATGGCCAACGCTATAAAGATGTCCATATTCAAGGGTCTGGGGACAGAAGACCCTAAAAATTTTGGTTTGTAGCAGATCCTGTTCGGAAGTCACAACAGATTACACATGATGACTTGCAGAAAGCACAGCTGGTTACAACACTGCAAGATAGAGCACTAAGATAGTATATTAAGTATTGTTTGGTTCATCCAAATTTGACACTGGATGAAACAAAGAAGGCACTCAATAATGAATTCAAGAAGCCCAATTCGCAAGCTCAGTTAGTAACAGAGGTCAAAGAGATCCAACAAATGGTGAATGAGTTTGCGTGGGACTTTGATCAGAGGTTTAAATGTATGCTCCAGCAAGCTAATATGTAGAACACGGATGACCAACACAAGGACTGGTACATTTCTTCGCTATTTCCCCATTTGAGATTTCCATTATCACAGTAGAGTATCGGGCCATAGGTGGAGGCACTAGATATTGCTATGAAGCTAGAAGCCTCAACCATTCAGGATACGAATCTAGGAGTGCAACAGATTCAACCACAAGTAGTTAGCTTGCATATGGAGTTGTAGAGCCTTAGGAAGGGAAAATAAGTCCATAATGAGGTTTGCACAGAGGTATGGCATTTGAAATGTAAGGGCTAGGGTCATGATAAGGATCATTGTCCGGTATACGAGAATTATCTAGTTGGGGGAGGTCATGTTCCCTTGAAGCCTGAGAATACTTCTGGGACAAGTACGAGTGTAGTACCATGGTGCGTGATTTGTCAGATTATGGGAAAGCATACAACAGACAACTGTCATTTGATGTAGAAGTTTGTGCAAAATTCACAACTGTTTTTTTGTAATTTCTGTAAGTTTTTGGGTCATGACGAACACAATTTTTAGAGTTGCGAATTGATGATGGATAGAACACCAACATATAGAGTACAAATAGAGCCTCATCCTCAGGATGAAGGTGCAACTGCGTCATGCAGAGGATTTCAGGGTTGAGCAAGAGGACGAGGAGGAGGGGATGGAAGAGGTCATGGCCAGATCATCTGTTACAACTATGGAGAACCAGGTCACTTCGCGCGAGATTTTCAGAATCAAACGCACCCCTCATTTCCATAGTGTCACCAGTTAGATCACGTCATAACATATTTCCCTATGCTCAACGTGAAGATGCAACAAAAGAAGACTCAGGCTCAGCAACCTACCCAAAACATCCAGATGATGAGATATGAACAACGTGAAGAGGGTCCTACAGGTAATATGTCACGTGAGGTGGCATAGCTACCATGGAAGATAAAAGGAAGAAACCATATGAAAATGTGCTATGCCAAAGGAGTCAGTACTATGCTAGAAACAAATCCCTCATTGTTGGCATATTTCTTACAAACCTTCATGAAGCTCCTAAGGGATAAGAAGGAAGTATAGGGACCGCAAGAATGGATAGATAACTACACTAGCAAGAATAAGCCTTTACTAGAACATCATGTGATACATAAGCTGGGAAAAAGTAAGAAAGGACTCATTGCAAAATGAGATTGACTGTGAAAATTGGAGAATACAAAATGGACCAAGTAATTCTTGATTTTGGGTCTGATGCAAATGTTCTGCCAAAGAAAACTTAGGAAATAATGGGAAGACCAGCACTATAGTTTTCCCCGATCCAGTCAAGGATGGCGAATCAGCAAAAGATTATTCCTATGGGGCACTTACATGAAGTGATTGTGGATATTGAAGGGGAGTGCGTCGTAGCTGATTTTGAAGTAATCGAAATAGTGGATGACACTAACCCATATCTAGCGCTACTTGGAATTGATTGGGAATTTGATATGAACGTGATCATCAACCTAAAGAAGCGCATTATGATATTTGAAAAAAAAGAACTAAGGTTTATTGTGTTGTTGGATCCAGCTGAGGGTGTGTGATATACTGAACAAGTTCATGATTATGAAGAGGATGACGATATTAAGCAGATCTATAACCTGACTATGTGAGATGAAGATTGGATCAACCCTATAGCGGATGGGTGAATTACATGGGTAAATCAGATTCAGATGAGGAGTTTGAACACTAGAAAAATAGGTTACATGAGGTATCATTGTTGTGATGCAACAGGCTTATAAAATCACTTTGATGTATATGCACTGAGGTACACAACTTACTGCATTATGATGGTTTAGAATATATTAATTTTTTGTTGGATAAATTTGAAAGGAATGTATCGAAGGAACATCGGTTCCAAGCAATAGACATTGTGTTGCAAGCTATGCCTACTAGATGGTGCGGTACACATAAGAACATCTTTGCAGACTGGAAGGAATATCAGCGGATGATGAAGCTACGATTTGGGTATGCCAATAACTGCATTACGGAGAAATATACAGGGAAGGATGATCCACATGAGCATCTGGCTCGATGGAAGAAAGTGTGGGGAGAGGAACCACAACTAGAATGGGTTCATATGTTCTGCCATACTTTGGATATGGTCCCGATGAAATGGTATCTAGAAATGGAGCTGTGACATGGAACCGTAGAATAGGACGTTCTAAAAGAAAGTTTTCTACTAATTTTTAGTTTTGAAGATGGATATGAATGCATTGATGAGGAATTATAGGAGATCAAAGCTAAAATATTCAAAATACTAAAGAACCTATTACATAGGTACAACAAGATTGGAGTACGCAACTGCACCATGTGCTTGAATGCTACAATGTGACCACCAAGGAAGGCGAAGAAGATCGTAGGAAGCTCAATATTCTTGATTTAGAAGGACAACGCAAAGTCACAAGGCCTGAGGCTGAAGTTCCTGATACTTCACAACCCTTAAAGATGATGCAGGTGAATATTGGATTGGAAGCGCAACCCATGTTTGCAAAAATAGGTGAGTATTGGGATGAAGACATAGTGGACAAAGTCGCGGAGCTACTAGGGAGTATCACGACTTGTTTCCCACTAAGTTCTCTGATTTGGAAGGGATATTAGGGGACCTTGGCATCATGAATATCACTCTAAATCCAAATGTGAAGCCAGTAAATTAGTGCCCCTATTGATTGAATCCTAAGTACAAGGAAAAATTGTGCGTTGAATTGGATAAGATGCTTGTAGCCAGGATTATTGAACATGTCGAAGAATCAAGCTGGGTTAGTCCCATCGTGGTCTAGGATAAAAAGAAATAGGGTGAAATTTGAATATGCGTAGACTTGAGGAAGTTTACTAACACCTGTGCTCATAATCGATATCCTATTCCATTCACAGACGAAGTACTGGAAAATGTTGGAGGTTAGGAAGCTTATTCGTTTACTGATGGGTTCTCAGGGTGCCATTAGATCAAGATCATGTTAGAGGATAGAATTATTCACAAGTTTTTTAAGGTGTACTTCGATGAATGGACAGTGTTTCGGCTAGTTAACAGACATGTCACCGGTCTTCACCTTATGTTGGATACATGTCAAAGGTATCTTTCCATTAATTTGAAGAAATGTATATTATGCGTAACATATGGGTTATTGATGGGTCATGTAGTCTATAATCAGGGGTTGATGGTATACCCCATCAAAATTGTAGTTATTATTAATCTGGAACCTCCAAAGAATGTCAAACAACTACACACGACATTGGGCCACACAGGGTATTACAAGAAATTTATCAGGGGTATGTGCAGATCATTGCGCCCATGGAAAAATTGTTGAAAAAGGATGTGTTGACGGTCCTAGACCCACTAAGATCTCATGGGATCTCCTCGGTAAGAAGTCCCAATTAGACCTCGGACCGTTTGGTGTAGGAGTCCCAACAGTGGGTCATACGGTAATGCCTTGACCACGATTTCGCACAAAGGCAAGTAAGATAACTCTGTTGTTAGCAAGGGTGTGACAGCAGTAATGAGTCACGGAAGGTGCATGAGAGGTTATAACACATGGGGGTTGAGATGAGTGTGCCCCTTGGGAACTTGTGATATCACTCAGCTTTGGAAGGGAACACACAAGCAAAGATACATCACAACATGGAAGGCAAGTTAGCGAGCAATCCAAAGTGATAGTTAAACCAACAACACATTTTAGAAAGATTCATACATATTTATACAGAATAGCCTATACATGCATGAGTAAGAAAAAAAATACATATATATCATTTAGAGAACCAAATAGCATATAATACAATACAACATATGCATGAAACATGTTGGCTCTTGTTATATTAAGAAGTGTAAGTTCCATTCATACAATACATCCATGTCCAATAACTAGTTCCAATAGTGGAACGTTACAGCCACAACTGCCTACTCTTCCAAAGAGATGTACTAGCTCTGCACAGTGGAGAAGCCAAGGCTCATTACAATATTGTCCAAGCTCTCTCCAAGATAGTGTTATTAGAAGACTGGCTGACCAAAAGGCCTTACAATGAGTTATGAGGGACTATTTATGGAAAAGGGTGGAGTGACCCTTGACATTTCCCTCTGTGACAATTCATCTATGCTCATGACCCTTCATCTACTTTATGACTGTTACATCCAACTATCGACACTTGACTTACACTTGAAAAGACATTACATTACAATGCACATGTACCCATGTGAGACAAAATGGCTTGAGCAAGCCATGCAAGACATCAATGACACTTGGTCCATTGTGGTGAGACCAACTCTTTGACATGCTTGTGATGGTGAAGGTGGTGAGTTGATGCCAAGCTTGGTCGTCTATGATGGTGTGCATGCAGTCCACAGTGACATCTTGTTGAAGTGAACTCTTGCCTCTATTCCTAGTATAAGATAATATCTATCAAAATGACAAGCACTCACTAAAATCAAGTAGACAAAATTCATACGAAGCGAAACAAAAAAATCACTAGAAATGAAACACAAGACATGAAAGGTGGCCTTACCCCAAAACCGTTGAGTTGAATGTGTCAAAGGCTCCTATATGCGATGTGGGATTTTAGAGATGCAAGGTGGATGTAAAGAATGAGATCTGTAGTGTTTGGTTCATGGGTTTCGATAAAATTGAAAACACGATGTGCATGCCACAAATCTAGGAAGAGAGACACTTAGTGGGAGGTTTCCGAGATAATCCTTACATGCAACCTCCAACTACTAGAAGTAGATCCATGAATCAAGGTATGCCTTTGCATGCTGACTTGGGAGAAGCACCCCATGCATGAAAATCGATTTTTCTTGGTCCCGAAGGGAACCGGTCAACTCAACTACACATACAAGAGGCTACTCAACTGTTGGGAGAAATGCACATTTCTAGAAGGGAGCTTGGCTAGCTTCCCAGGATATTTGCACACATGGGTAGAGTTGCTGACTGCTGCCTAGGATTGCGTAATTATTGGGTTGAGCAGCCTTGCTAGGAGGAACTATGCAACTTTCTAGATGAAGCCTGACTGGCAGAATTGCACAATTCTGGAGCCCAACAGGCTGCCAGACAGAACTGTGCAATTTCTAGAGGGAAGGCTGGTTTCCCTCTAGAATTGCACAATTTTTTGGGGAAATTTCTTAGCTTGCAATTCGACCAAGTTTGGATGAACATCTTATGAGGGTAATGCATCAAGCTTTGATCAACATGTTGTCTTTGTACAAGAAAAACACTGAAGGTTGTGTACTTGACGAAGCAAGACTAGGTATTGTGAAAATTTGGTAGGGAGGCTCCAAAATGAACCTAAAGAAAAATTTTGGAGGGTGGTTGTAGTCGCTACAACACTTGGCGACACATTGGTAGAACTCCAGCTCTCTAAATGGACCTTGTTTGTGAAAAGCAAGTCTAACACCTCCAGAAGTATTGTTCAGTTCTCAGTTCGTCTTGGTTTCACACTAGCTTGATTGTAAGATGTAGCATCTGCCAATCTCTTAGTCAATTGACACACTTTCCAAGCCAAGGCAACACAATTGTTTTGATTGGGTTTGAGGGGTATATTGGTACACAAACAGTATAGTCGTCAGAGTCTTAGTTTCATCTCCGATGTTGCTCTGCTACTAGTAGGCCTAGACAGTACCCCGACGCAGTCAGATAGGAACACAAGCATGGCTCTGGTACCAGTCAGCCTCATCAATACACTGGAGGAGTTACTTGCATCACCTCTCTATGCATGAAGCCTTTCTCTTCTTTCACCTTATTCATTTTTTATGTTTTCAATTTTTTTTTCACTTTTTCCATTTTTCTATTTTCATAACTATGCATAGAACTTATTCATTTCAAAGGAAAAAGAGGGATGATAACTTATTGAGAGACGAAGAGATTATTCCAGTAGAGAAGTAGTTTATTATACCTCTAAAGTACTTGTTAAGCTTTTCCCCTTGCCTTACTCTACTTGACTGAGCTCACAAGGGTTAACCCAAAAACAATCGACTAGAGTAGGTGATAATAGTTAGCACGCAAGCGTTGTGTTTTTACCAAGGTTCACTTCGAATAGTACATATTTTCCTTCGACATATCATGGACTGAAAATAACAAGTTCTTCATACAAAGGGAATATGACAGATAACCAAGTAGTGAGAGCTACACAAGGCCTCTTGTACTTTACCCAACTTGTTTCAAGAGTCATACATGGTTTCATGCGAAACTAACCTACAAACAAAACAAGAAAACTAACAAACAACAAAGCAAAGAAAGATCAAAAGAAAAAGAGAAATCAAAGCGGGCAAGAAAACAAGGAAAGAAACAAACAAACAAAGTAAGAAAACAAGCATGCAAGCAAACTGACTAAGAGTAAACACTACTCCTACTTCTAAACTAATGGTGCATGGGCCTGATCACATGAAGTGATATTTCCAATGTAGCCACCAACACATTGGTTGACCCATGTTGGTGAAGGCTTGGTCCACGAGCAACCTAGTTGTGTGAACCAGCAAGAAAGAAATATATAACAGTGAAGAAAACCACACTTTGTGTTTGAAAGTGCCCACAGGACATAAGTGAGTGCAAGTGCATGACAAGAAATCTATAGAATTATCATGGTGTTGTGTGACACTGCGTGAAACTTTGAAGCATATGCACACTCTTGACTGTGAAATTCAAGTAAAAAAAGAAACAAAGATAACTTGCATCATGCACGTGTGCTTGCAATGTAAGACTCCTCCAATACATGAGCAAGGGGATCATGCAGTTCGAGTGGAGGAAGCATTATCTATGTGTAAGATTAATCTTCAATTCATAGGAGATGAGTGATGAGGAGGCTCGGGTGATTGAACAATTCCTTGATTAGAAGTGAAACCAACCTCAAGACAACGAGGGCCTGACATAACCATTAGCTCGGGCTGAAGTGCCTTGACAGTCTTGGGCGTTTCAACTTCATCATCAGATAGATCATCATAGACTGGTGGCTTTGAAAAATCAATTGCAATAGGATCATGATCATGATCAAATATGGAATTAAATCGATCACGACAACCACAATAAAAAAAATCAATGAATTCATCGACATCCTCATGATCTGATGAATCAAATAGAGGGGTAGATGAAAAGAGAAAAAATTCATCCTTTGTGTTTCTAGAAAAGGAAGATGAAATATCAAGTGGATTTCAATGAATAACTTATCCTATCCACTGTCAAATGATGCACCAACATACGGTGTGTGCTGCGATTGATCAACAATGGGTGCCTCCATGGATGAAGATACACATGTGAAATTATGGATGGCAGGTTCACCAAAGATGTCAGGAAAGAACGAAGAAGGCTCAAACAGAAGGGATTCATCCTTTGTCGAGTGTTGATACTCAAGCTCCCACTCATACTCTTCATGAATGACAGTGCATGTTATTTGTGCAACACTAACTCTGTCAATGGATTGTTCCTCGTTCACAACAAGTTTAGTGTCTAGAATGGAAGAACACAATAAAATATCATCGGAGGAATAGCCGAGTGCGAAGATGGAGGTTGTAGAATAGAATTCATATGACAACTTGATGGACTCACAATTAAATTTGCGTGAAAATTTAGAGAAGTAATGTTAGGAGGATGTGAAAGCTAAACAAGTGTGTGAACATGATTCTCAGCATCACTCGGCAATGGTGGAGCTGATTGATGAGGGGATGGTGGAAAATCACTTGTGGCAGTGACCACATCCACATGAGATTATGCAGCTCCATCACTGAAGAATGTTGAGTGAGGCTTGATTTCAAACTTCTTCTTGGGATGAGAAAATTTCTTAGCACAATACTCGAATCGGTCCCAAAGATAGATAAATTTCATTTGGCTCCTTGAAGCTTGAAACTGAAAGTCATGGAAGTGTTTCCAAAAATCTATGATTGATTCATACAGAGCCTTTTTTTGTTGTAATAGTTTTTGGTCAAGATGGTCTCGATCAAAATGATAGAAAGTGTCTTCAATGAGATCACATAAGTGATCAAGTGAGTGCACACTATCAGCCGGTAGGCTACACAACCATTGAAGTGGAGATTCGCGAAGTGTGTATGCAAGCAGCAAGCTGGCCTATTTGTCATAACGTCCATCTTCCTCATGAAGCATGGAAAGAAAGTCATGTAAGAACTCAAGCTAGGCCACTTCACCTTCACCATCATACATGTAAGTGGACAAGTGATCGAAAAACTCCCTTGTGATGGTGACATCTTCATGATTCGAAAAACATTACGGAGGGAGAAGAGTGCAAGAATCCATAACATATATGCAAAGGTTCAAAACATGATGAGAGGACACAACTTGTCATCTGGCCCTCTTTCTAGCACAAAAAATGTTGACGATGATGGACCGCCAACATGTCAAGGGATCTCCCTAGTAAGAAGTCCCAATTAGACCTCGGACCGTTTGGTGTAGGATTCCCAACAATGGGTCATATGGTAATGACTTGACCTCGATTTCGCATAGAGGCAAGTAAGATAAATCTCTTGGTAGCAAGGGTGTGACAACTGCATTAAGTCAAGGAATGTGCATGAGAGGTTCTAACAAATGGGGGTTGAGATGAGTGCACCCCTTGGAAACCTATGCTATCACTCGGCTTGGAAGGGAACACACGAGGAAAGATACATCACAACATGGAAGGAAAGCTAGCAAGCAATCCAAAGTGATGGTTAAACGAACATCACATTTTAGAAAGATTCACACATACTTATACAGAATAGCCTATACATGCATGTGTAAGCAAACCAATACATATACCATTTAGAGTAAACCAGATAGCAAAGAATACAATACAACATATGCATGAAACGTGATGGTTGTTGTTATATTAAGAAGTGTATGTTCCAGTCATACAATACATCCATGTCCAACCACTAGTTCCAATAGTGGAACGTTATAGCCACAGTCGCCTACTCCTCCAAAGAGATGTACTAGCTCTGTGCAGTGGAGAAGCCAAGGTTTATTACAATACTATCCAAGCTAGTCTTATCAGAAGCTTGGCTGACCAAAAGCCCTTACAATGAGTTATGAGGGATTATTGATAGCAAAGGGTAGGGTGACCCTTAACATTTCCCTTGTGACAGTTCATATACCCTCATGACTCTTCATCTACTCTATGACTGTTAAATCCAACTATCAACACTTGAAAAGACATTACATTACAATGCACACATACCCATGTGAGACAAAATGGCTTGAGAAAGCAATGTAAGAAATCATTGATACTTGGTCCGTTGTGGTGAGACGAACTCTTTAACATGCCTGAGATGGTGAAGGTGATGAATTGATGCCAAGCTTGGTCGTCCATGATGGTGTGCATGCACTCCATGGTGACATCTTGTTGAAGTGAACTCTTGCCTCCGTTGCATCTAGGTGCATTGGTATGGCTCCTCCACCCAACTCGTTTGCTAACATGCACATGGTCTTCTTGGGTGCGGTTGAACCAGAAACACACATAGTCTTCATGCTGATCTTCTAGTGTGTGCTAGTGGTCATGTGCATCAATTTTCAACTACATGCTCAACTCCAATCAGACTTACTTCTTGTCTTCACCTTGGTGAGTGTGTTGAATGTGTGGATCACATCCGTGCGCACAATGACATGCATGTTGCTTCATTCCCTTGCATGTGATCAACAACATTGCTCATCTTGTATGCTCCATGCTAGCTGCTGGAATGGATCTATAACTTGTATAGGTGCAATTTCATCCGTGAGTGCATGTTGCGCCCCCTATCTATTCCGTTCTATGCCTTCATGTGATCTTCATGTCGCGTTGTTACCTCATAGCCTGAGATTCAAAGTTGCTTTCATCATAAGTGGATCTTCTTGAGCTTGCAACTTTGCTCCACCTCTGTGTTGTGAACAACATTCCTCTTGTATTCATTTCATCCAGTATGCTACCTTCAACTGTTGTTGATGGTGTTGCTTGCTGTGATGCTGCTGTCATCACATCTTGATGTCCTTGCCTATGATCATCTTGATGTCTTAGTGAGTAGGCAAGATCATAGACACTTGATCGACTACATCCCCAAGTATGCTCTGAATGGTGTCTTCGAATCTAATCTCCTAGAAACCATTGTACCTGTGTTGCTGAGAGGAAGATGAACACCTACGATACTTGGAGACATGGAAACACTCATGGCAAGCAATCTATCAATTGAAAACCAAAATGAACTTGAGAACTGACTTGAAACACACCTGTGTGACTAATTATTAAGGTCGCACAATTTTAGCCGAGAGGTCGGGAGACTGAGTGCCAAAACTTCCCAAAGCATATTCTAGGTTGCTAGGAGGCTGACTAACTGCTAGAACTGCACAATTCACAATCCAATCTAGATGCTAACTGCTAAAGTTATGCAATGAGAAATCTTAGCTGGGAATGATTGCAGGCTCAGTGATTGAATTGCGCATTTTTTTGGGCCAGTAGTCACTATCCCTTAGAATTGTGCAATGCAAGACTAGAGGACAACCACTAGGTAGAAATGTGCATTTCCTGAGAGGAAGACAGAGCCTTCCTTCTCAAGGTTGCACAATTCTATCTTGGTGAGGTGGAGTCCAAGCCAAGGCTACCCAGATTTGCCGACAAGAAACTGAAAGCAAATGTAAATGTGAATGCATGGCGATACTGAGTGTAATCATAAGTGAATGATCGTCCATGCAGATAATGAATGACAGATTCAAAAAACTAAACAACAAGCATGTGGGTGAGGTGAGTCACCGAATCGGCGACCGTTGGTGAAAAGAGTTTCATGCATGTGATAGTAATGAGATGTTAACGAAACTGAAATGGTGTTAGTACAAGCTAGTATGTATCAAAATGATAGCAAGCACTCACTGAAATCGAGCAGACATCATTCACATGAAGCAAAACACGAAAAGCGCTAGAAATGCAACACAAGACATGGAAGGCAAACTTACCCCAAAATAGCTTAGCTGAATGTTCTAACAACTTCTATATGCAATGTGGGATGTCAGAGGTGCAAGTTTGATGTGAAGAATGAGCTCTACAGTGTTCGTTTCATGAGTTCTGATAAAATCAAATATGTGACACACATGCCACAAATATAGGAAGAGAGACACTTAGTGGGAGGTTTCCGAGATGATCCTTGCATGCAACCTCCATTTGCTAAAATTATATCCCTGAATCAAGGGATGCCCTTGCATACCGCCTTGGGAGAAGTATCCCATTCATGCAAATTGATTTTGCTTGGTCCTAGAGAGAACCGATCAACTCAACTGCACATGCAAGAGGTTGCTCAAGTGCTAGGAGAAAATGCACATTTATGAAAGGGAGCTGGGTTGGATGCCCTGGAGATTGGCGCAATGTCTGGGCAGAGATATTGACTGCTGCCCAAGATTGTGCAATTCCTGGGTTGAGCAACCCTGCTGGGAGGAATTACACAATTTTCTGGATGAAACCTGACTGGAAGAATTGCGCAATTCTGGAGCCCAACAGGCTGCCATACATAATTGAAAAAATTTTGGAGGGAAGACTGGTTGCCCTCCAGAATTGTGCAATTTCTTGTGTAAGCTCCTCAGCTTGCAGGTAGACCAAGTATGGATTAATAGCCTATGAGGGGAATGCATCAAGCTTTGATCAACAAGCTATCTTTATGCAAGGAAAAAACTAAAGCTGGTGTACTTGACGAAGCAAGACAAGGTGTTGCGAAAAATTGGTAGGGAGGCTCCAAAACGAAGCTAAGGAAAAATTTTAGAGGGTGGTTGTACCCGCTACAACAGGATGAGACATTTCGCTAGGATGAAGCCTACCATAAAATCTTGAATGTCTTAAAATAAAATATGGTCACTGCGCCCATTTTAGTGTTCCCCGACTGGAAGGAGTTCCATGTACATGTAGATGCTTCTTGCATAGCACTAGGTGATGTGCTAACCAAACTAGGTGAAGGTGATATCAATCATCAGATAACATTTTCAAGTAGAAAGTTATCAAAGGTAGAAAAGAATTATTCTACTGTAGAGCGCGAAGGACTAGCAATGGTGTATGTGTTGTAGAAATTCATGCACTATTTGTTGGGTGTGCACTTGAATATGTCCACATACCATTCTACTTTGAAGTACTTAGTCAACAAGCATGCATTGAGGGGAGGAATATGTCGATGGTTGCTACTCTTTCATGAATATGATTGTAAATTAATTGTTAAGCCAAGACAATTGAATGCTGGATGATATCACCTCTCACAGATTGAGAATGGTGACAAACCTACAAATATGGAGGAAAGATTGCCTGATGTGCAACTCTTTTCTATGCACGTTGTTGATGACCATTTCATAGACATCATCTATTTTTTGTCTATAGGCACAACCCTTGAAGGGTATTCCAAGTAGCAGAAGAAAGAGTTATTGGTCTGGGCCACAAATTTCTCTATTATTGCAGGACATTTATATAAAATGGGATTGGATGAGATATTGTGTAAGCATGTCCAGGAGTATGAAAAACAAAGTATCCTCACTGAAGCGCATGGAGGAGTTACAGGAGGACATTATGAGGGAAGAGAAATTGCTCAGAAGATACTACGAGTAGGGCTATGGTGGCTGACTGTGCTTTGGGATTCCAAGGTTGATTAGAGGGCATGTGATGTTTGTCAGAGAATGGGGAGACCATCGCTAAGAGATGAACTACCTCTAAATTAGCAAGTGTCATTGAAAGTGTTTGATAAATGGGCAATAGACTTTATAGGACCAATTTGGCCACTGGGAAGGAAGACATGAATCAAGTACATCATTACAACAACTAAATATTTAACAAATTGGGCTAAGGCACAACCTGTGAAGGATTTTAGTGTGGAAACAGCTTCAAAGTTCATCTTCGAATATATTTTGTCTCAGTTTGGCTGTCTGAAGATCTTGATGAGCGATCGAGGTTCGAACTTATTCAATGAAACAATTTTTTCTTTACTCGAAAAATTGCAAATGTATCACCAGAAGAGTACAACATATCATCCTTAAGCGAATGACACTATCAAAGCATTTAATAAAATTTTGAAGAATGCCTTAACAAATATTTGCAATGCGAAGTGAAATGACTGGGATGTGCACATACCTGTTGTTCTATGGGCATATAGAACTACCTACAAAAATTTCACGAGACAAACACCATTCAGATTGGTTTATGATTAAGAAGCAGTAATTCTGATGGAATAAATTGTGCCCAATTTGTGGATTTTTGTGGTTACAGACATGGCCGATCGAGATACGATGGAATAATGCCTCGTACATCTCGTTGAGTTGGAGGAAGATCACTTCTTGGTGGGTTCTCATCAATAGGTGCAGAAGGATTGCGAAAAGGCTTAGCATGATCGCCATATCAGAAAGCGCACCTTCAAGAATGAAGATTTGCTATTGTTGTATGACAGTGATTTCACAAAGTTCCTAGGAAAGTTCCAAATGCATTGGCTGGGGCCATATGTTATTAAGGATATTATGGATGGAAGCACAGTGCAACTCGAAAATTTGAATGCGGAATTATTTATGGGAAAGTCAATGGAAGCCACTTAAAATTGTACAGGGGTGATCTTGCGCCTATGAAATGACTATATTACTGTGGGATAGTCTTAGTATTCTAGGCAGTTGCAAGGGAATGTGGGACTATAAACTACACTACCAAAAGGAAGGTTGGAAAATTGAAGGGTTTGTGCAACAAATCAAGGTAAGGCATAGAGGAAAGATGCGACAAAGGTGATGTGCTATGATGGTGGGTCCCAGAGTTTAGCCAACAAGTAACTGTTGGAAGCACTATACCTTATTGGATGGAGCTTTTTCCATTAAAAGGAGAGGGGGGGGGGACAGTTTAAGATGTAGATATTTGGAAATCTACCGCTAAAACCGCATTAATAATAGGGAATTGGAGGGAACAAACATATTTGAATTCGGATTGAGAAATAAATATGACATCCCTCTCAACATTTGAACACTTTTCTTCCTGAGAATTTTCCTTGAGCTGTTGCATTTGTGCCTAGAACAGTGTTGTATGCCTAATAAGGATTGGGGAGAGAATTCTTTCACAACTGAAATTCACAAACTTACCTGATTGGCACCGCAAGATAATCCTTGAGAGAATGACTGCAATGCAACCTGAGATAGAGGTAGCCCAAATTGTACGTACAGGGTTGCCCACTACCACACCTAGGTCTCTAAGGCCTAAACCATGTGCTTCTATGGGGGGAGAGAAGAAGTAGAAGAAACCTCAGCAAGCATTGGTGCAACAATCACAGCCGAAAAATCCCACTAAAATCCACCAGAAGGGAAAGATGGATAAGTCCAAGCAACCAACAAAGCCATTGGACCTAGATGAGAAAGAACTGTGTGAAGGAGTAGAGGAGATTGACATAGAGGAGGTTGAGCCAATAACTCTATTGTTGTCATATATACCGCCTAGAAAATCCACAACGAAAGTGCCCAAAGACCCGGATTCTGCGAAGTTTCTAGTCTCCACACCTTTGCTATCAAAGAATGTGTTGTTTAAGGTCCCGTTGCTGGCTCGGATACCAAAATTGAAAATGGAGGATTGGGACGTTCGGGACCATGAGAGGTTTCCACAGTTGAAGCCAAGTACCCCCAGACGTTCTACTATGAAGAGTCAGACGTCACATAATTTGAACTGATGAACTAGGTGGCTGGAGTTCGGGGCGTAGGGCTCCTAAATATGTTGTGGGTGTCACACTTCAATCATACCACTATTAACACAGTTTGTGTGCACCAATTGTTGACACTGGTGCACGATGGGTGCCTCTGGTTGGGATGGCCCATCTCAATTATTGACATGCTTATCCATCACATAACGTTGCTTCCATCCCAAGGAATGAACCCTGTAGAATATTTCATAATAAAGTTGCACAAAAAGTAGTTGGCAGACCAAATCAGGAGTTATTTTGGGCTAGTTAAGAAGTTTCATGGATATTCCTTTCAGTCCATATCAGATGGTGCGGTGCAGTTTTCTGCATAGATCATGGTCGATAAGATCATGAGGAAGTGTTGCACCAATGAAATGTCAATGCTAATCATTTCTTTGGCTCCATAGTGCACCAAAGGAGTCCAATATAACTAGGCTCAATATTTATGTCATGAATTTTTGGAGGACTGCAGAGAGGCCCAGGATGAAAACAAGTCGTTCCACTATGCGTGGTTTTTATTGTTGATCATGTTGGTGGCCTGGAGGACACCCGAAGAGAGTCAATTCCCTCAACAGGACTTAGACCTACTTGAGGCTGCACAGTTTGCTTCATTATGGGCTACTAAAGACCTCGCATGAGTAATGGAGATGAAAATATTTTGGGTCTTGTTTGAGTCAGAGCTACAGATGGTGATTAACTAGCGGCCAAGGTTATCACCAAGTTTGCATGAGAAATATGCTAATATCGTAGACTTCAAGGCAGATTTCCAAAATCTGCATATTCATGTGAATAAAGATGCTAAGGGAATATGGTACAAGTTGTCATATTTAGTCACGGAAATGATATTATAGGGGTTGTCAATAAGTGGCTAAGTGACTTTCTAACACCCTCTGATGTCGGAGCAGGAACGCGTAATTTTGTTGAAGGTGAGGCAACATAGACCATAGTGACAACAAAAATAAAAAAGAAGAATGAAGCACAGAAGGCTTCCGCTAGAGAGAAAGTTGTAGCAAGCGAAAAGGCCACACAACAGAAAGAAGTTGTTGTAGAAGAGGAAGAAGCTACTAGAAAGAAGCGGCTGCCAAGGAAAAATACTACGTCTTAGGCCACCATTGACCTCAGTGAGATAGACACCGAGCGCATGGACATAGAGGAAGAGATAGATGGAGAAGAGAAATGGGGAGCATGCTTGGAGTCCCTCTTTATCATCAAGAAGAGGAAAAAGAGGAGTTCGACGGGGCTGCAAAAGAAGCAAAAATCAAATAAAGCAATAAGCGCAATGCCTTTTTTCCTCACAGAGGCGGACCTAGATGAAATTGGGGATGTGGTTCGTGGTGCAACAACAAACCTTATGAGCCACTTTGAAGCGTAGTACCAAAAAGCACTCGATAAGGTACAAAACAGCCTGCAGGAATTGAAAGTCCAAACAATTCTTATTAAAGCGAGCATGGGACTGTTGGGATGGGGTCCCCTAGAGTCAATTATGGGGAAAATGCCTAAATTTTGGGGCAAAAACCCAAGTTTTTATGTACAAAATGTAAAGTATCCACAAATTGTGGTCATAGAGCGCATAGATAGTTAAAGTGTCATAAATGATTTTACCCTTGTTTTATGTAAGTTGAGTCGGCTTTTTTAGGATCTACCCATGGTTCACAGACCATGGGATTGTATAAATAGGTGTGTCTTATGATGTCTAAGGTAGGTAATGAATTTTGGTCTATGGAAGAAGTCTAAAGAGTTAGTAAAGAAGAGTAGGAAGAAAGGCTTTTCAGGTGTGTGCACAGAGGCCTAGAGTAGAGTTTGCAATTGAGTGCGTGGACTCCTGCAACTGAGTGTGTAGGGAAGTATCGAGTCTGTAAGATTGAACTATTGCAACTGAGTGCGCAGGGAAGTCTTGAGTCATAGAAATCCTTGTGCTTCACCTATTTACTTTTGTTATGTATGAATGTTTTCTTATACTATGATGAATGATGGATTTATGAAATAATATTGTATTGATGCATGACTTTACACGAATTATATTGTTATCTGAACACAATTGATGTTAGCTACTTACGTGAAAATTATCTTTTTGTATGTTGAATTCATCAAACACTTAAGCTAATCTGAGTAATTATTGGGTTATAAATAATATTTAATGTGCGTAAGTAGTGGATTCACCTATTCAGGGTCTGCGAAAGACAGTCGTTTCACAGAGGTCTAGAGGCTTATTAAAGGAGGTTACATTGATAAGCCTTAAAGTCTTATCGATCTACACAAAGGCAAATTTAGGGCATAAAATGACATTACACTGATCTATGGGTGCAGAAACTTGGTTCCAGCACCCCCCCATACTACTTCGGGTGAGACTTCAGTCCACACTCCACGGATTGATGTCGAAAGGGTCAGTAGTGTAGGGATTTGTTTGGGAAAACTAACTCTGAACCTGGGTCAGGACCAACTAAGCCAAAAAATGGTTACATTGCCAGGACTGGGATTTACACAAAGAGATGTGTGATGTTGCATCGCTGGAATCCAACAAAGAAATAAATTGAGAAGTGGTTGGATAGAATGATCCACGAATTCGAGGCACAAGAAAATAGAATTCCGCGCCTGACGAAAGAACAATGGTTGGATGGATACCTATACAAAGAGATACATGAAATATTCTTCTCCTCCTTCCCAATCGAACTATACAAGTGGATCTCTAAATTGGTAGACGGCCAAGTATGTTGGAGACTTGACGGTCCAATAGTGTGGACCACGAAGCTAGTGCAGAGATTGGAAGCCTTTGAAGATAAGATTGCATGCATTGTCGATCATTGGCTTGATCGAGTCATAAGAGGATTTGTGACATAATTCACGGTCGATAACTCAGTCAACTACAGTGAACCAGAGCGACGCTTATTCAAGGGACCACGAGGTAAGTATTTAAGATCTTTGAATACTTGGATTAAGATGCTCTTGTGTGAAAAGTGGATTATGCCATTACCTTGATGTTTGGAGCTACTTGAAGTGGAAATTTCTTCAGGGATAAAGGGAGAACAGGTCCTAAATATAGCCCGTTGATTGAGCCTCCTCTGAGTGATGACAATGGAGTAGCACAGGCTTCACCACAGAGTGTTAACCAGTTAATAAGGCCTAGGGTTTCTGAGAATACCTCATCCATCCAAACCACCTCCACCTTCACCTCCATGGCATACACCTTTGACCACACCACCACCACCTCCAACACCGTTCAATATGTCGAATAAGATGAAGTTTCCCATTTTCAAGGGCTTGGGAAATGAGGACTTGGACTAGTTTTGGTTCCTTGTGAAGGATATGTGGATAGCACAAAATATTGCAGATGATCATATGAAGAAAGTGTAGTTGGTTACTGCTATACAAGATCGCGCATTGACATGGTACATTAAGTACTGCACTGATAATTCGGTGGCATCGTTAGCAGACACGCAAACTGTGTTGAACAAGGAATTTGAAAGGCCTAAGTCTGAAACACAATTAGTAGTGGGGTTCAAGAAAATTGCGATGAGGATCGGCGAAACACCCTGGGAGATGGATCAGAGACTGAAGTGTGGAATCTATGAAGCCAATATGAATCTCACAGACAGTCAGCATCGGGATTGGTTTATAGTCGTGCTCCTACCTCACTTAAGAATTGTCTTGTCACAACAAAAGATAGGGACTCAGGAAAAAGCGTTGGAGATTGCAATGAGATTACATGAGATGCCTATCCAAAACATAACATTGGGAGTTTAGCAAATTCATGTGAAGTTGTAGAACCTCTGCTTGGAGTTTCAAAGCTTGAAAAAGGATAAATTGGCTTGGCTAGAGGTGCGCAAAGAAGTTTGGTGCCTCAAGTGTAAGAATAAGGGGCATGATAAGGATCATTGCCCTATTTTCATTAATTATATGGTAGGGGCAGGGCCCATGCCTCCAAGGTAGGAAGCTCAAGTAGGGCCAAGTATAGGGCTCGCACTGTGGTGCGCTGTCTGTCAAGTAGCAGGCAAACATGTAACAGACAATTTCCACTTACTGCAAAAATTTGTGAAGACACCACAACAGTTATTATGCAGTTTTTGTAAATTGGTAGGCCAAGATGAGAGTAACTGTCATAGCTATGAAATTATGATGGAGAGAATGCCTACATATCGAATGCAAATAGAAACTTGACCTCTGGATCAAGGTGCTGGGGGAGCGCGTGGAGGATATCAAGGTCATGGATGAGGCCAAGCAAGAGTAGGACTTGGTAGAGGTCAGGGACAAGTTATTTGCTATAATTGTAGAGTGCAAGGACACTATGTGCAGGAGTTCACGAGCCAGACACACCCATCATGCCGATATTGTACTCAGTTTGACCACGTGATAAAGGAATTTCCTATATTGATAGCTAAGATGAAGGATAAGAAGGCGCAACCTCAGCAACCTACCCAAAATCTACAAATGATGAGGGAAAAGCTCCGCGAAGAAGATCCCAATGTGAATATTGTGCTGTGAAGTGGGATGATGACCGATGATGATAAAGGGAAACAACCTGAAGAAAGTGAGTGGGTTCACAAGGATCCAGAAAATGAGGTTGGATTTTTTCTGGAGAACGTGAGGGAAACATTCATGGAAGTAAAGAAAAGGTTAATTGAGGCCTCTACCTCAGGAAGTTAGGACAATTTATCTGAAGACATTGACCCCTCTATGCTTACCACCTTTTTGGAGACTTGTATGAAGTTCTTGTGCGACAGAAAGGCTGTGAAAGGGTTACAAGAACTGATAAACAGGTGTGCTGGTCAAGAAAATTCTCCTGAAGGACACCGCGTAGTCAAAAACATAAGCAAACACAAGACAAGAATAGGGCGTGAGATGAGGCTCACTACGCAAATGGGAGAGTATGAAATGGATCAAGTTATTCTGGATTTGGGGTCAGATGTGAATGTTTTAACTAAACAAGCGTGCGAAAGAATGGGGAGAATTGTGTTGCAGTGGTCTCCAATTTAGATAAGGATGGAAAATCAACAGAAGATCATCTCGATGGGGAGATTGCATGGAGTAACAATAGATATAGAAGACGCAAGCGCACTGGCCGATTTTGAAGTGATAGAGATGTTGATGACAACAATCCATATCCCGTGCTCTTTGGAATTCATTGGGCTATCGACATGAATGGGGTAATCAATCTGAAGAAGGGAACAATGTCATTTGAGAGGAAATTATTCCGCGTAGTAGTACCTTTGGAGCCTACAGAAGGACTGTGCTACGTTGAACCGGTTTGTGATTATGAGGAAAGCGATGATGATTTGGAACAAATCTATAAGATAACAACATGAGATCTTGATTGGGTTAATCTGACTGCTGATGGACGCATTGCATGGGACCACGAAAGTTCATGTACATCAGATTCAGATGAGGATTTAGAACACTGGTAGAATAGGTTATGCTAAGTATCTATGCTGCACTATAATATGATGACTAAATTGTTGCATTGTGTATCATCAGAGGTAAGAAGTTTTCCTTATTATGATGGTCTAACTGATGTAGATAAATTTTTGGATGCATTTGAAAGTGAGGTACCAGAGAAGCATCTCTTTCAATTCTTAGATTTTACATTGTGTGCTACACCCACAAGGTGGTGGGTTATGCATAAGGACAGTTTTGATGAATGGCGTGAGTATAGAGGAATGATGAGATTGCAGTTTGCTCGCCCAAAAGTTTGTCTAAGAGAGAAATATGTTGGAATAAATGATCTACGTGATAATTTAGAAAAATGGACTAAGGTCTATGGAATAGAGCCGCAACCAAAGTGTGTGCATATATTCTATCACACTTTGGACATCATTCCTATGAATTGGTACTTGGAAACGGAGCTCCGTCATGGCACCGAGGAGTGGGATATTCTAAGAGAAGCATTTTTTATGACATTCAGCTTTGAGGATGGGTTTGAATGCATTGATGAGGCATTGTAGGAGGTCAAGGCAATGATATTTAGAATAGCACAGGATCCTTTGGAATTGATTCAACCATATTTGAGCACCCAACTGTGCCATGCACGGGAATGCTATAATGGGACTATCGAAAAAGAAGATGAGTCAAGGAACATTAATATCAAAAAGGAAGAAGGTCATCGTGAAGTTGAAGGACTACAGATAGAGAATCCAGATAGAGACTAAAAACTAGGCAAGTGAACATTGGCACAGAGGCAGAGCCGAAATTTGCGAAAATTGGGTACTACTAGGATGATGCCACAATAGATAAGGTTGTTGAGTTGATTAGTGAATATTAGGACTTGTTTCCTACCATATTTTAAGACGTAAAGGGTATCATAGGATACCTAGGCGTAATGAAGATTACCTTGAAGTCAGACACGAAGCCGATTAAGCAAAGACCATATCGCCTTAATCCCAAGTATAAGGAAAGGGTCCACTTAGAATTGGATAAGATGCTAGAGGCAGGTATTATTGGAACAATGGAGGAGTCTAATTGGGTGATCCCAATGGTAATCTAGGAAAGAAATAGAGGGGAAAGATATGAATTTTTGTAGATCTCAGGAAGCTTAATGATGCTTGCATTCATGATCATTTTCTGACACCATTCATAGATGAAGTACCGAATAATGTTGGAGGGAAGGAGGCATATTCACTCACTGATGGGTTCTCTGGATACCATCAGATTAATGTTACGCCAGAAGACAAGAGCAAGATGAGCTTTGTGATAGAATGGGGATATTTCTAGTATCTTTTGGACTTAAGAATGCGTTGGTGATCTTCTCGCACTTAGTCATTGTGACATTCAAAGAGTTCATTCACAAATTTTTGGAGGTATATTTTGATGATTGGAAAACCTTTGGACTGCTAAAGCACCATGTAGCTAGTTTGCGCTTGATGTTGGATACATGCCGAAGGTATCAAATTGCGCTAAACTTGAAAAAATGCTTATTTTGTGTCCCCTTCGAAATTTTGTTGGGTCATGTGGTGTGTAGACAAGGATTAATGATGGACCTTGCTAATATTGTGGTAATAGTTAATTTGGAGGTGGAAAGAAGTGTGAAACAGCTATGCGAAACACTAGGCCATATAGGATACTATCAAAAGCTCATCAAAATTTATGCTTAGGTTACCACACCTATGGAAAAGCTACTGAAAAGGGACGCTACATTCTGTTGGGATGAAGAATGTCAGCGGAGTCTAGATGTATTGAAGGAGAAAATGGTCACTGCGTCAATCCTAGTCTTTCCAAATTTCAAGAAGGAATTTCATGTGCATGTGGATGCTTCATGTATTGCGCTAGGAGCAGTGCTGACACAGGCCGTTGAAGGAGAATTGGATCACCATATAGTTTTTGCGAGAATGAAGTTGTTTAAGGCTGAAAATAATTAATCAAAGACAGAGCGTGAAGGGTTGGTTATGGTGTATGCGCTCTAGAAGTTCAGACACTACCTGCTAGGCAGACATTTCAAGATGCACACAGACCATTCCACATTGAAATATCTAGTTAATAAGCCTGTGTTGGGGGGAAATCATGCATATGGTTGCTATTGTTTCAGGAGTATGATTTCGAGGTGATTGTAATGCCAGGAAGGTTGAATGCAGGACCAGACCATCTGTCGCGTATTGAAACAGGAGAGGAGCCTACCAATTTGGAGGAAGGGCTTCCAGACGCGCATCTCTTTATAGTGCACATAGAGGATAATCAGTTTGCCGATATTATCCACCTTATGATGAAAACGACGAATCCAGAGGGATACACTAGTCAACAGAAGAAGGAATTGGTGGTACGCGCGGTGAAATTTTCAGTTATCGCAGGCCATTTGTATAAAATGGGATCAGATGAAATACTTTGACGTTATGTGCTTGATTTTGAGCTAAATAGTATCCTCTCTGTAGCTCATGGAGGAACTTTGGGAGGGAATTATGCAAGAAGAGCAACAATGCAGAAGATTTTACTCGCAAGACTATGGTGGCTAACGATGCATAAGGATTCTAAAGCATATTATAGGAAATGTGACACGCTTCAAAGAACATATAGACCATCATGGAGGGATGAGCTGCCTCTGAATCCACGCGTGTCATTGCAGCCTTTTGAGAAATGGGAAATTGATTTTGTAGGACCGATTCCGCCTCCAAGCAAGAAGACGAGTGTGCGGTATATCATCACTACGACCGAATATTTGACCAGGTGGGCAAAGGTACAACCTATGAAAGACTATATAGGGGCAACAACAGTGAAATTTTTATTTGAATATGTGTTGACCAGGTTTTGTTCCCATAATATATTGATGAGTGATCATGGTACACATTTCCTTAATGAAACGATCAGCACACTGACATAAGAGTTCCAGGTTTATCATCAGAAGAGTATGCCACACAATCCTCAAGCCAATGGAATGGTTGAAGCTTTTAATAAGATATTGGAGAATTCGTTGACAATAGTTTGCAACGCACAATAGAATGACTGGGACGTGCATGTACCACCAGCATTATGGGCATACAAAACTACCTGTAAGAAGCTTACTAGTCAGAAACCTTTTAGGTTGGTCTATGGTGTAGAAGTTGTGATGTCTATGGACTATTGTGCCTAGTCTATGTATAGCGGCCTTCACAAGAATGGCAGACCATGGAGCCTTAGAAGAAAGGCTTGCGCAGCTAGCAGAGCTCGAGGAAGATAGATTTTTGGCTCGATTCCATCAGTAGGTTCAGAAGGAACGTGAAAAATCTTGGCATGATCGGCACATCAAACTGCACACCTTCAAGGTACATGATTTGGTTTTATTATATGACAGTAAGTTTGATAAGTTTCCAGGAAAATTTCGGATGCATTGGTTGGGACCATATGTTATCAAAGAGATTACTGATGGTGGAGTAGTTCATCTCATGAAGTTGAATGGAGATACATTTCTGGGAAGGGTAAATGGAAACTGATTGAAGCCATACACCGGGGATCCAACCTAATGACTACATGACAGTAGCATAATTTTAGTGCTCCAGGCGGCTGAAAGGAGGCATGGGACTATAAAATACACTGCCTAGTTTGTAGAGCTACATGACAGGGGGCATGCATGAAACAGGATGGTGTCAGAATTACTAGAAGAAGCAAAAAGGGTGTTGCACTATAAGGGGAGAGACTGTGTAGCGTAGCCAGAAAGTAACCATCATAGTCATTATTCATGATTTGAATTTCAAGAGACGGTTAAGAGGAGCAGGGGGGAGAATTTAAGGTTGAATTTAAGAGTGAAATATTTGGAAATCTGCTACCAATTCAAAATTTATGGATGGATTTTGAGGGGAACAGTCGAATTTGAATTTGAATTCTCCTATAAATTACGCGTGGCTGTCTAATGAAAAACACTTTGCATCCTTAGAATTTTAGTTTTCAGGTGTCGATTGTTTATGAATCCTCATGTTTACGCTGATTTAGTCATTTCTTCTATATTTCAGAAGTTACCTGAGGAAACCCAACGGTTTATTCTTAGCACAATGTCTGGACCAAGAGAGACTGCTGGTACTAGGGGTGTTGTCGCCTCTAAGGGAGCTACTCCAAAGGTAATGAGTATGGAGGTTCCAGTTGCAGTGCTTACGGTACTGAGGTCACTTAGGCCAAAGCCTACGCCAATGAGGGAAGTCCCCAATCCTAATAGGGACAAAGAGAAGAAGTCCATATCATTGCGTGACTCATCAAGGAAGCATGTCGCTACATAGGCCCAGAGGAAGAAAAACCGGGCGCCAAAGAGAAGGGGAAAGTGGTGGATTCGGAGGCTGAAGAGGGTATGAAGGATATAGACACCAAGGGGGTGGATCCTCTATCCAAGTTACCGGATTACATTCCTCCATGCAAGGGAACATTGAAGGTCCCTAAGGACCCAGATGCAGGACAATTCCTCCTCAATACACCCTTGTTATTGGAGAACCTTACTTTTGAAGGTACGTGCTTGCTATGGATCCCACATTTGAAGCTGGACGACTAGGATTTTGTGGACCACGAGCAGTTCCCCCACCTTGCTACATACACCTATATGAAGAGGGTCTTTTTCATAGAATCTGGGGTCATTGCATTGGAGAATGTGGAATGGATTTATGGAGTGAACGAGTCAGGGTTTTTGAACCTGTTGTGGGTGCCCCACTACCATCACTCCAATATCAACTTGATTCTCATTAAGAAGTTATTATGCTTGGTGCATGACGGATTCTTATGGTTTAGGGCACCAATCCCTATCATCGATATGTTGATCCATTGGATCACATTGTTGCCACACTAAGGGTTGAATCTGGCCTAGGAGTTTGGCAGAAAGACGAGCGAGCGCAACCTCGCTAAAAAGATGAAGGACAAGTTCAAGCTTGTGAATAAGTCACGTGGGTACTCTATTACCTCGATTACTAACCCGACAGTAAAGGTTTCCATGTAGATCCTTGCTGGCAAGGTTATGAAAAAATGTCACGCGGACGAGCTTCCAACGCAAGCGGTTTCTTTGGCTGCACAGTGCATGGAGGGCATCCAGTTCAACTAGGCACGCTACTTGTGTAGTCAGTTCCTCACGAATTGCCGAGATGGGTAGCACGAGAGTAAAACATTACACTATTCATGGTTTTTTCTCTCCATTGTGCTCGTCACTTGGGATCTACCGGAGGACAACCAGTTTCCTCTAATGGAGAAACATTTGCTAGAAGCTGCAAAGTTTGCATCTCTTTGGGCCACAAAATATGTTGCGTGGGTCACAGAGACCAAATTATTTTGGGTGTTGATGGAGGCAAGCATTTGCATGGCCATAAACCAGAAGCTGCAGTTGTCACCAACCATGTTTGAACATATTTGAGGGTACATAGAGTTCAAACCTGACTTCCACCACGCATACATCTAGGTGCAAAAGGATCTGCAGAAAAAATGGTTTAACCTACCCTACCTTGCTACAAATGATGCTATTGAGGAGGTCATCAGGTGTTGGCCAAAAAATTTTCATTCTCCATCCGATCTAGTTGTAGGGACTAGCAATTCCATGAAGTAGAAGAAGAAGGAAGCGATCAAGGAGAAGGTTCAGCAGTTGGCTAAGAAACAGAGAAAAGAGACCAAGGAGAAGGCCTACGTGAAAGCAGAGCATGCCGCGAAGCAGTAGGCCGAACAAGAAGAACACAACTCCAAGCAAAGTGATAAGTCTCCTTTGCCCCAAACAGAGGAGGAAGAGTAGTTACAGCAGGGCAGCGGTGGTCATAAGGTGTAGATAACTCCCCTCCGAGTGAAGTGGTATAGGAAACAAGAAAAGGAAGGGCCACAGAAGAAATCAAAAGCCAACAAGCTGTCACTTGACCCGATTACTCTAACAGACAACGACCTGGACAAGATATGAAATAAGGTATGGGATACTACAGTAGAACTATTACAATAGTTTGAGCAGCAACAACAACAGGCACTAAGCACCATCAATAAGGATCTAGCAACCTGCAGATTCAGACGACTAGAATCTAGGTAAGCGCAGGGCAGACCCATGTTGCATCAACAAGTTTGGCACTAGGGACCACTTAGGTAGCAGAGATGGTTCACTCATTGGACCTCCGAGAAGTCATGCTACCAGATTGATCTTTGAGTGTGAAGGTGGCCAATGACAAGGCCATAGTGAGTTCTTTGAAGAAAAACAGCCTCAACCTACACACGCTGTAGGAAGGTGTGTTAGTAGAGTTCCGGGCGTGGGAGAATCGTGCGCTCAACCTCATAAGTGAATATCAAGTAAACAACGAATGAATGTTTGTTGAGAAGTCAAAGGAAATAGAGGCATAGAAGAAAATTCAGGGGAATAACACCTAGATTGTAGCTACGGTAGCAGAAGCCTACAGAAAAGTACCTGAACTGCAAATACTGGAGGAAGTACCATTCGAGGTGAATATCATAAAGATGGCTACGGGTGTGTGCAATGCCAAGATAGAAGTAGCTAGAGTTTAGTTTGAGCTGAACGTGAGGATGACTGAGTTGGAGTTGAAGTCACAATGTTAAACTCCACCAGAGGTAAGGGAACAATGCGAGGCTACTGTGAAGGATGGAGTTGCGACGGTGGATGCTGCGATGGTACACTGCACCGCACTTTTTGAGAAGGCAATGGAGGTAGTCATGACTCTGTAGGAATATCCCACCTTGTAGGCCTTGAATACAGAAGCTCGCAAACTATAGCAAAAGTATGATGATGCAAGGGAAACAACGCGCACTGTTGCTACAACACAACAACTTGCCAAGCTGCAGGAGGTGAAACAGCTGCTTACACAGCTAGAAGAAGTGTATAAGAAAGAGGCAGTCCTCAAGGCCAGATTAGGGCCTTAGTTGGATGAGGCCTACATCGTCTCTACCAACATTTAGGAGAAATTAGTGAACTTGCAGAGTACGCAGTAGAAAATCAAGGAGGACATTGCAGGACTAGCAACAGAGCATTTGGTGGAGCAGATCAAGTAGGCAGCCACACAGAGCGCGGCTGAAGTAGCAGTGGCACAAGTAGAGTTGGGGAATCTTCTCAGTAAGATATTCATGCCAGCCGAGTGACTAGAGGGTGAGTCATGATATTTGTGGTGGGGGGTTGTTGGGATGGGGTTGCCTAGGGTCAATTATGGGGAAAAAGCCCAAGTTTTGATGTAAAAAATGTAAAATCCCCGAAAATTTTGTTCATGGAGCACGTAGATAGTTAAAGTTTCATAAAGGGTTTTACCCTTCTTTTATGTAAGTTGAGTCAACTTTTTGAGGATCTACACATGGTCCGCGGAACACGGGATTGTATAAACAGGTGTTTCTTGGGATGTCTAAGGTAGGTAATGAAGTTTGGTCTATGGGAGAAGTCTAAAGAGTTACCGAAGAAAAGTAGGAAGAAAGGCTCTATAGTTGTGTGCACGGAGGCCTAGAGTAGATTCCACAAGTGAGTGTGCGGGCCCCTGCAGCTGACTGCGCAGGGAAGTTTTGAGTCTGTAATATTGAATTGATTATCAATCAAGAGATTATTATAGAAATCCTTGTGCTTCACCTATTTACTTTTGTTATTAATGAATGCACTTTTATACTATGATGAATGATGGGTTTATGAAATAATATTGTATTGATGTGCGAATTTACATGAATTTTATTGTTGTATGAACGCAATTTATGTTAACTTCTTACATGAAGATTATATTGTTGTATGTTGAAGTCATCGAACACTTAAGCTGATCTCAGTAATTACTGGGCTATAAATAATCTTTGATGTGCGTAAGTAGTGGATTCACTTATTCAAGGTCTGCAAAAGACAGTCATAGACCTTCGCGAAGGTCTAGAGGTTGATTAAAGGATGTTACATCGATAAGCCTTAAAGGCTTATTGATCTGCACGAAGGCATATTTAGGGCATAAAATGACATTACACTGATCTCTTTGTGCGGAAACTTGGTTCCAACACCCCCCCATACTGCTTTGGGTGAGACTTTGGTCTGCGATCTACGGATTGATGTCGAAAGGGCCAGTAGTGTATGGATTTGTTTCGAAAAACTAACTCTAAAGCTAGGTCAGGACCCACTAAGCCAACAGGACAGGCGAGCCAGAAGAAAGCAAGCGATTCATCCCTAGAAGCAGAACTTACACTTGATCTCAGCACAGTGCAGTTGCCAAAGGGATCCCTACGTGTCGATTTAGCATGAGAAAGGGCACAACTATTACATATGAAGGAATTGATTCTAAACCTATCCACACTTCCTATTCAAACTCTACATGAGCTACACCAAGGGGTGTTAGAAGAGCTTTGAATCAGGGAACAATGCACACTATGAATCATCAGTGAGGTAAAAACAAATAATCCACAGACATTTGAGGAAAAGGCACAGGCCCTCAAGTTAAAGGAGGAGGTCACGGTGCGAAGTCAGCAGCTGAAGGCTACTATTGCACAGGCCTATTGTGAGCTCCACAAGCTCCATATTAAGGCAAAAACAGCTCCTATGGAGAAGATTCAGAAGTTAGTCACTGCAGTAAGGGAGTCACAAGCAGAAATCTACAAGGTTAGGTTTGAGTTGAAGTTGCAAATCTCAGAGCTACAACTTAAGTTGAATCCCGCAACCCCTCCAGAAGGTAGAGATCATCACGGAGCTACTATTAAATAAGCGATGGCCACCTTGAAAGCAAAAATCAAGGGCTTCACTTAGTTATTTGAATAGGCCATGGAACTGTGGACCTTGCTACAAGAGGATCCAACTCTCTAAAAGATTGAAGGGGACATCGGAGAGAAGAAGAGACAATTCTATGAAATCATGTCGACAATGCGAACCTTAGCACCCATGCAAAGGTTCACTAGGTTATAGGATGGCAATCTCATCCAGAGCGAAATTGATGAGCTGTGTCACAAGGAAGCCATCATATCTTCAAGGATGCAGCCTTGGATGGATGAGTCCAGTTAGTTGGTGTTGTCAGTAGAGGGAAGGTTGAAGGCCATGCAGCAAATGTCGAGAACAATGGGCTTTGCAGTCGAAGGCCCAACCACTGAGAAATGGGTTGAATAAGTTTGTTAGGCCATTACGCAAGGGATAGAAAACCTGCAAGTTTTTCAGATTGAATTCAATGCATTGTAGGTGAAGATCAAGGTGCCACCAACTGAGTGACTCAAGAATGAGTCATGACTTTGTGTTGAGGGCCTATTGGGATATGGTCCCCTGGGGTCAATTTTTAATCATTTTTGTTAATTATGTAAAGTCTCCACATTTTTAGGAGAGGAGCAAGAAGGTCGTAGGAGTCAAAGGGGCTTTAGGAAGGTCAAATACCCTTAGTTTGTTAGAAGTTAATATGTTTTGTGACCTAGGAATCATTCGCAAACCATGGTATTGTAATGAAAGAAGCTATATAAAGGATTCATAGCCAGTCAAAGGAAGTAATTTAATCATTGAAGATCTATGTATGGGCAAGTGATCTAAGGAAGAAAAAAAAAATTATGTACTTAGGTGAAAGGGAAGGCTCATGTAGCTATATGCCTGGAGACCTTGGTAAGTCTACAACTGAGTGCGCAAGCCACTGCAGCCATGTGCGCAGGGAATAAAGAGTTTGTAACAGAAGGATTGATCATAATAAAGGCTATTTTGGAGCCATATCTGTGTATCTGTGACTTTATATTTATTTATGCATTTTTTTTGTATTCACTCTATTTTCTGTAATTATCTTGAGAAACACTTAATTAATGCGTGAAAGTAGTCGATCTTTAATTTACTTGATGATATAGATGTTTAAAGAAATTTTCACAGAGTTAGAATTTGTTATTTGTAAGTTATCATAATTTCCACAATTCAAGGGTGTTGAGGGACAAAGTCCCCAAGGGTCTTGGGTCAATACCCTAGCAAAGCGGGGGTTATCTACAATAAAAAAAAAAGTATTCCATACAACCATGATAATAACATAAGTAAACTACACGAAGAGAGGTGCACCTGGGGGTCCTTCGTTCGGGTATATCCAGCCAAGGTCCAAACCCTCTTGGAGTTCCTTTCTATCCTTCAAATTGCAAAATAACCAACTCAAAGAAGCATAGCAGTATATGGACCAAGCATCATAAAGAAAATCAACTTCATAACATATTGAAAGGTAGTTAGTTATATAATTGAAACAACTGTTCATATGCAAATCATAACATTAACATCATAAGCACGAAGAAGATTAATCTCAGGAACAAGACAAGTGTTTATTTATTACTGATAGCTAAAGTAAAACAAGGAATGATATCACCTGAATATTCCTCTTGCAGGCTCCAAGCGGAACCGTCCTCCGGATTTGTCCAATCCCATGTCTTCAGAAGGCTCCTTCCATAATCACACAAGGATATCTCAACTAATGAAAAGACATCCTAACTCAAGGAAACAAGGGTTTCCTCTAATGGGGGAAGTGCTGGAAGCACAAGGATCTTCGGACGAAATCAAGGATAATCTCAGCAGAGTGATTTTTCTCTCTATTCCTCCCTTATGCATTCCCATTGAAGCCTTTTTATACTTCTCCTAAAGTAGTTTTTTAGTTGGGAATCATTGGGAACAGTTGGGCCACGAGCATAAATAGGTAATCAGCAGGTAAAACCCGTGATCTTCGCCTGAAATTAAGGAGATTTAATTTTTTTAAGTGTTTAAGACATATACATGGGTTGGGTATTTACAGACCCGCGTACACACGCATTTAGCTCAGGGCAATGTTGCGTATAGGGAGTAAAACACTATTTTTAAAGTATTTGGACCAGGTCTAGAAGGAGGCATTTCCCTAGGCCATGACTGCAACATCACAAACATCAAGAGTGAGATTTGGAGCTATAATAGATGTTCCCTAATATATGAGGTTAGAAGGGGTACATGATTGCAAAAATGTATTAAGTAAGTACATGGAAAGGAAACCTATAAAAAACTGAGAAGGACTTCACCAGAGTTTAGCTTGCCAAGCCACAAAGGGAGATTAGAAAGAAACATTTTCTGAGGCGGGCATACCCATGCTCAGAGAAAGTAAAGCATGTCTGCATATCAAGTACAAGTGGATCCACTAAGTATACAAGTATAGAAGACTGGAAAATACATAATGGATCATCTGATCACGATCGAACAAGTACATGTCTGAATATCACATATAAGAATGTCAATGATGCTAAAGGATGAATATGATCATTGATATCAAACAATGATCCCAAAAGTACCAAATGAACATGATGGAGTGATATGGTACTACATTGCAAACTCACGTGCCAGCGTATAGAATGTTGCCATGAATGACTACAACATATAAAGTGGAGTGGTATCAACTAGCGGCAACAGGAGCAACTGTCAAGTGAACCAATGAATACTAAGGCAACCCGAGGTCTTCACTGACTGTTGTGGTACGTTTCTACACCATGGGAATAAATGATCTGAAGTTGACCATGTGAGAAATCATTTTATTACCGGTCATTGATGTATACCGTTAACAAATGCGAGACTACTCACCGATAATGATAATGAGCGTCAAGGTACCTAGTACAATATAACAAGTGTGAATAGATGAGCTGGAGTCGAACACCTGTAAGAAACTATCAATCAAGAGACAATGATGGTTTCCCACTATTGATACCGAAGGATCTGCCACTAATGACTGGAAACCCCAAGGTACTACCAAATGGATTCTAGATCTTTTCCCCAGAGCAATGAGTCGTAGTCAATAAGGAAAGATTCGCTAGAAGGAAGGCATTAAGGCATCCTTCATCAGTCTAGTGTGAGTGTAACCCATAGGCCAATAATGTGGAAGGAATCGAACAAAAAAGATGTAGTAACCCAACCAAAGCACGTTTCCGGTGTACACAAGATGTGGCTAGTGCACAACAGAAACCCTTTGAACCAACCAATAATGAGAGCTGACACAGAGGTGAGGTATCCACCAATAGGGTCAAATGGAAACCAAGGTATTGCATGAATCCCCATGTGTGATAGTGTAAGTTGATGTTGAAAACAATGGAAACCATTCAATCAAAGACCCATGATACTGATCAATGTTGAGCACAAGGTCACCTATCAATAATGAAAATAGGGCTAGGGTGCGGCTCTAGGCCTGTCCTCAAAGCAAGATGTCATCGTCGATAAGGACAAGACCTGCCACCAAGAAGTCAATAGGGACCTTCTCAAACCGACACAAGTAGAGGACCAATATAGCTGACATGATGATAGACAAGACACTGACAACCAAGGATGGCCGACTGAAAAATGAGTCAAGGGACATCACAGAGAGGCCGACTCAGGCGAACTTCCCTTGAACAAAAGCACGACTCAATGATGACTATGTGGCAGCATATGATGAATCTGTAGAAGCTCGTCGTGTAGGAGGCACAAACGAACCCTCCATATGATTGGAAGAGATAACCAATTAGGGGAGAACTAACTCAATAACAAGTTTAAGGCGTACCTAAGTCAAACTAAATCCCGCCCAAATGGAGGAGACTTTGTTTTGAGTGCTTTGTTCAAGGGTGACATGACTAACTTTAGCTGCCAACAATAAGTGGAAATATTGTCCCATTGCTGCTCTTTTTGGAATATATAATTTTTTTGTCTTTTTCTTTAAGTTGGAAAAAGAATTAAAGAATGCTATAGTACAGTGGAAAGAACGAGTGTCGGTGAAACAAATGATCTAGTTCCTCGGATTGGAACAATTCTATGCTCAATGCAGGGAGGTGAAAACTGGTCAAAGACACTCAAAGGTATGTTCCTTCCACATGTCAGGGTGTGTCAAGTTGTAGAAGTCAAGGGGATGCAAATTTGGTTTTGTAGATGTCATGGTAAAAAGTTGATTTAAACACGAGTCCAAGTGAAGCCAGATCAAGGTCAAAAGGTGAAAATCGTCAAAATGCAATGCAGTAGTACAACTCAACACGAAGAAGCCTCTAGGGTATAAAGCTAGAATGAAGAGAAGAAGCAAAGAGGAATGAGTCTTCATCGCATAAGTCATGGTGGGACTACAGAGGACTCTCGAGCCTACTCAAATCGAAGCAGCATGGGAAACAAATTTCACTGAGGTGCTAACTACGATGCCCATGAAAAGGATGGCTCTACCATCATGCCATGATTTAAAAATCAGCGAGTGAAGATGGTTTATGAACCATAACACGATGGGATCAACCCTATGGCAAGTGTATCGATAAATGGAGGCTAGTATGCATAATGCAATGGAAAAATGGCTTCCCTAACCTATATGTCAGTAAGAAAATGATACCTTCCATGACGGGTCAGTAGTCATGGAATCATCTTGAAACTGTCGAAAAAGCATCCAAAATGTTTTGAAAATCAAACCATTCTCAACATTCCAAGATCCCAAGCTAAAAGTTACATGAGGCAAAAGAAAATCAAGTTTTGAAAAAATTTGATATTTTCAATGCTTATAAAATGGTTTTTTGACTCACCATTATCACCGTTTGAGTTGAGAGCACAAGGAGTGAAGAAAAAGGAGCAAGCTTTGCCATTTGTCAAATTCAACCGTTCAAATCTTCCCAAAATCACTAGGTAACCCTTAAACTCATTTTGCATTCATTTGTGATTGGTTTTAAAAATTTTAATTCAAGTTTCACCATTGAATTTATGTCAAAAAATTTGTCTTCGTGTATATGTGGGTTGGCTATGTGCAACCCGCGTATACGCAAGCCCTAGACGCGACTGTGTATGAAACGGACCAGCGTATACGCCGTGAAAACCTCAGAACAAAAAATAGATGATCCAAACTTGTTTTTTCTTCAGGATGCCAGTCACTTGGAAGGAAAGAGAGCATGCCTTAGTGGATGATGAGGTTATGAATGATCCTAATGCCCTGGAAGCCTTAAGAGGATGTGGTTTGCTAAAGTTCTTAAAAATGCCAAACGTGAAAGCAAACACATGCTTGCTCGAAATGCTTATTCACTATTGGAGCATTGAGGATGACTCATTCATGATCGATCAAATGCCACTCAAGATAGAGATTGAGGATGTTTATTTCATCACTGGCCTTTCTCGAAGGGGAGAGGTAGTACATTCCACGGGAAAATCACGAAGTAGCCTCTCTATCGACGACTATGTGCATATCTATTGCCCGGGTCATCCATAAAAGATTGGAAGTCAAAATCCAATCAAGCACGTGGAGAGTTTATCATTGAGGATCATCCTATTCACTATAACTAGATTGAACGGATTAGCTTCCTTACACCAGGCTTCACGACTCGCCATGAGCTCGGCAGTAGACTGTCTCAATATAGTATTTGATTGGTGTACTCCTCTTCTCACCAACTTGAAGAGCCAGCTTACTTCTATCAGGAAGGACTAGACCAATGTTGGGTTGTGTTATATTCTTTCCATGACTAGACAACGTAGTTAACCGAGGGGTTAGAGGCGGCGCGGAGCCCCCCTTCGTTGTGTTGATTATGTAGCGGGGGGGGTCATAGGGGGTTTGAGGCATACCCATAACCCCACTTTATGGGGTCTGAGGCAGTGCTTCGGAAAATTTTGGTTTTGGACCCTATGTTAGGATGGGCAGACCCACCTATGGTTTTGTGCATGATTTTATCACATGTTTTTGGACACGATGATTTTCGGTCCATGGTATTGGACACGATGGTTTTAGGTCCATGGTATTGGATACTTAAGCATGTATAAATATGTATTATAACATTGAAAGGAACATAATGAAAAATCAAGCTGGTAGTCAAGTTTTTGGGATCCAGGGGAAAATCTTTGTGTATGTGTGTTTTTTGTCTTATGCTCTCACATTGTTTATTTTATGTGTTTTAGAATTCGTATGCAGGTAATTTATGTACGGGGTTAAAACCTACATTTAGTATCAGAGAAATTTTGGCTTCAAGGGGATGCCTTTGTTGCTGAGGGGTTTCACTCGGGCCTATGGTAGACCTTGTTCAGTGGGAGATCTGTGAGATTGATTCTGGTGGTGAAAGAAGATGGCGAGTAGTGGAAATTTAATGGTCAGAGATTTGAGTTATGGAAACTCAAGATGGAGGATTTGTTGGTGGATGAAGATTAGTGGATCGCGGTATATCTGGGTACTAAACCAACGAGAGTGTCTGATGAAGAATGGTAGAAGTTGGATCATAAGGAAAAAAGCACAATAAAATTGTGTGTCTCAGATTTGGTATTGCTGAATGTATCAAAGGAATCTACGGTGAAGGATTTACTGGACAAGCTAGGGACTTTGTACCAATCTAAGTCTCTGATGAATAAACTGTTCCGGTGGAAAAAGCTATATAACCTGAGGATGAAAGATGGAGACTCGGTGACAGAGAATCTGAACTCATTTAATACTGTGGTAAGTCAGTTAGCATATGTTGATATTAAAATTTCAGATGAAGATAAGTGCATTAGTTTTTTGTGTTCTCTACTAGGTTCATGGGATAGTCTGGTTATTGCAATAGGTAGCAATGCAACTGCCTTGCAATTTGATGAAATAGTCTCATCCTTGCTGACGGAGGAGATGAGATGGAAAAATATGTAGTGCCAGAATCGTGATGCCTTGTCTGTACGAGGATGGTCCCAGAACAAAAACAAAAATAATTCATCAAGTGGGAGATCGAAATCTCTAGGAAAACCTGTAAAGGTGGTGTGCTGGAAATGTGGAAAGGAAGGGCACTACAAAAGGGACTGAAAATCTAAATCTCCTGATAAAGAAAATGGATCTGATGATGCTCCTTCAGCAGAGGTGAAAACCACCTCAGATGAAGGTGGGGATGTGTACTTGGCTTCTTCAAGTACACATGTATATCATGAGGCATGGTTTATTGACTCAGGTGCATCCTTTCACTTCACTCCCCATAGAGAGTGGTTCTGTGAGTATAAGAAATACGATGGTGGTGATGTCTTCTTAGGGAATGATAGGAAGGCTAGAATCATTGGTCGTGGAAAAGTAAAGTTGAAGTTGCAAGGTGGAAGGGTTAGAACACTTTCGGGTGTTCTGCATATTCTTGCATTGGCCAGAAATCTGATTTCTGTAAGCAAGCTAGATCATGCAGGTGTAAAAATAGTGTTTGAGAAGGATTCCCGCAAGATGGTTTGTGGAGCACTGGTATTGATGCGGGGAGTTCGAATTGGAACTCTGTACAAGCTGCAAGGTAGCACTATTGTTGATGGATGCAACAGTTCTGTGGTTCCTGAAAGTGGAGCAGAAAATCTAGTGCTCTCTCGAGAGAAGACCATGTTGTGGCATCAAAGGATTGGACATATTGGAGAGAAGGGCCTTTGAATGCTTCACGGTAAAGGTATGGTAGAAGGTATGAGTAATAGCTCTATGGATTTTGATTTCTATGAAAATTATGTATACAGGAAGCATAATCAGGTGAGTTTCCCTTCTGGTAGTAAGATGGCGAAACAGATATTAGAGCTTGTGCACAGTGATGTGTTTGGACCTGTGAAGGTTCCATCACTGGGTAAGTCTATGTACTATGTATCATTTATAGATGACTTCTCAAGGAATACATGGATATATTTCCTTAAGAAGGAATTTGAAGTCTTTGACAGGTTTAAAGAATTTAAGGCCCTGGTGGAACACCAGACAGAGAAGAAGATAAAGGTGTTGAGGATAGATAATGGTGGAGAGTTTTGCAGTAAGGAATTGAATAATTCTGTAAGAAGTGTGGTATAGCACGGCAGAGGACTACTCCATATACACCTTAGAAAAATGGACTTGTAGAAAGAATGAACAAGATGTTGATGGAAAGGGCAAGAAGCATGCTCAGTGGTGCTGGGTTAGGATAGGAATTCTGGGCAGAGGCGGTGGATACTGCATGTTACCTGGTCAACGGGTCACCTTCATCAGCGTTGGAGGATAAGACTCCACAAGAGGTATGGACTGGTAAGGAACACTCTCTTTCACATCTAAGGGTATTTGGATGTGATGCATATGTACATGTTCCAAAGGAGAAAAGAGCAAAGTTGGATAGTAAATCTGAAAAGTGCATCTTTATTGGGTATAAGGATGGTTTAAAGGGTTTTAAGCTTTGGAACCCAGTAATAAGGAAGGTTGTGTACAACCGAGATGTGGTGTTGGGAGAGGTGAAAGAAGTTATTAAACATGAAGTCCAACCAAAGGAACCTGAGAAGATAGAGTTTGAGCTAAAGGAGGAAGAATCAGACTTTACAGAAGAGGAGGAATCAGAAGATGAAGAGCCACAAACTCCATCTGTGAGAAGATCAGTTCGAGAAAGAAGGCAGCCTGAAAGGTATAGTCCATCTGCTTTCTGTTCAAATTTTTCTTTGTCTGTTACTGATGATGATCCCAAAACTGTGAAGGAAGCAGTGGTTTCAAAGGATGGAAAACTCTGGAAAGAGCCCATGGTTGATGAAATTGCATCTTTGCACAAAAATGAGGCTTGGGATTTGGTGGAGTTGCAAGCTGGAAGGAAAACCATTGGCAGCAATGGTTGTTCAAGAAGAAGACAAATGTAGAAGGAAAGGTGGAGAAATACAAAGCTCAGTTGGTAGCAAAAGGTTATTCCCAGGTGCCAGGAATTGATTTTGGTGATATTTTTTCTCCTATTTCCAAGGTAACTTCTATTAGATTACTTTTAACTGTTGTTGTTGCTTTTGATTTTGAGGTAGAACAGATGGATGTGAAGACAACATTTATTCACAGGGATCTAGAAGAGGAAATATACATGAAGCAACCTGAAGGCTTTGCGGTGAAGGGTAAGAAAGCACTGGTATGCAAGTTAAAGAAGTCTCTGTATGGGTTAAAACAACCACCAAGGATGTGGTATCAGAAATTTGATACATTTATATGGGGACTTGGCTTCGCCAGAGCCAAAGCAGATCATTGTGTGTATTTTAAATTAATTGGTGACCGTGTTATTTATCTGGTCTTGTATGTGGATGATATGTTGTTGGTTGGAAATGACAAAGAAATTATCCAGGATTTTGAAGACCCAATTGTCCTCCAAATTCGACATGAAAGATCTTGGTGCTGCAAACTATATTTTGGGCATGGAAATTAAAAGATATCGGGCAAAGAGGAAGCTCTGCGTTAAACCCAGAGGAAGTATGTCGAGACAATATTGCCAGAGGTTTAATATGCAGGATAGTAAACCGGTGAAGGTTCCTATTCCTGTAGGTGTGAGGTTATCTGTTGAACAGTGTCCCAAAACACAAGAAGAGGAAGAGGACATGTCCCGTGTTCCATATGCAAGTGCAGTTGGTAGCTTGATGTATGCCATGGTCTGTACTAGACAAGACATTGCACATGCAGTGGGAGTATTGAGCAGGTTTATGTCAAAACCAGGGAAGGGGCACTGGACAGCAGTGAAGCGGGTTTTCAGGTATTTGCGTGGCACTAGTGATTATGGTTTGTGCTACCAAGGAAGACCAGGATTGGACAGAGTGTTGGATATCCGTGGCTTTGTTGATGCAGACTGTGTTGGAGATCTAGATTAGAGAAGATCTACAAGTGGGTATGTGTTTAACCTATTTGGAGGTGCAGTCAGTTGGATGAGTAAGAAACAATCTGTAGTGGCACTATCAACTACAGAGGCAGAATACATGGCAGCCACTCATGCAAGCAAGGATGCAGTTTGGTTGCAGAGATTGTGTTCAAGTATGGGGTTAGTACAGGGAGCTATAAGGATAGACTGTGACAGCCAAAGTGCAATTTTCTTGGCAAAGAACCCTGCTTATCATTCAAAGACAAAGCACATTGAGGTTCAGTATCACTTTGTGAGGGATATGATAGAAGACAAAAAGGCGTTGCTGGTAAAGGTGGACACTTTGAAGAATATTGCAGATGTATTGACAAAATCTGTGAGCTTTGAGAAGTTCTCTTGGTGTAGAGAGACAATGGGCATTTCAGGGCTGGATAAATGACTAAGCTCTGTTGTGGCCCTCGGTGAAAAGAAAACAAGTGGGAGAATGTTGGGTTGTGTTATATTCTTTCCACATAGTTAACAGGGGGTTTGAGGGGCACCTGTAACCCCACTTTATGGAGTCCGGGGCAGCGCCCCAGAAAATTTTGGTTTTGGACCCTATGTTAGGTTGGGCGGACCCATCTATGGTTTTGTGCATGATTTTCACACATGTTTTTTGGACGCGATGGTTTTTGGTCCATGGTATTGGATGCTTCGATATGTATAAATATGTATTGTAACATTGAAAGTAAAATAATGAAAAATCAAGCTGGTAGTCCCGGCTTTGGGATCCTAGGGAAAATCTCTGTGTATATGTGTTTTAACTGTTATGCTCTCGCATTGTTTATTTTCTGTGTTTCAGAATTCGTATGTAGGTAATTACTGTACAGGGTTAAAAACTACACCTATTGCGTTTGATGCAAGGAATAAAGGGAATGATCACCGCCCCCCCACCTTCCCCCCCATGACACGTGCGATTAGTCATGGAAAGAATATAACACACACCCAACATTCTCCCACTAGTTATTTTATTTTCCACACAGGGAGTCACAAGAGAGATTAGTCATTGGTCCATCCTTGCAACGCCCATTGTTTCTCTACACAAAGAAAAATTTTCAGTGCTCACGAATTTCATCAATGCATCTGCATCATTCTTCAAAGTGTCCACATTTACCAGCAACAAATTTTTGTCTTCAACCATATCCCTCACAATGTGATAGTGAACATCAATGTGCTTTGTCTTTGAATGATAAGCATGGTTCTTTGCCAATAAAATTGCACTTTGCCTGTCACAGTCTATCCTTATAGATTTTTGTATTAACCCCATACTTGAACACAATCTCTACAACATAATTGCTTCCTTGCTTGCATGTGTGTCTGTTAGGTATTCTTCCTTGTTGGAAATAATATTGAGAAGGGGGGGTGAATCAATATTATCAAATCAGTGACTTTTCATTTTTTATACTCAGATTTATATACGCGACTTCAGTTCAGTATATCTACGATTGTGTTAAATGCAACCAGCGTACATGCAGTAATATTATGATTCAGTTAGCTTATCTTCAGTAAATGCATCAGAACATTATTAACCAATTAACAGTAAACATGTGTAGTAAAACAGTACAGATCATCACACATAAGAAGCACACATGAACACTATGATATAAGGTAGAAACCCAATGTGGGTGAAAACCACCTGCTGCAATTCGTCTCTTTCTTCCTTTAATAAGAAACTTATTTTACAATGTACTAGTGCAGTTCTTTACCAGCACGCAGGCTACAACCTGCAGAGGGCTACAACCCTCTCTCGTTTTCCAGCTACTTCTGGAAGGGAGCAACAACCCCCTTAGCTCTTGTACTAGCGGATATACTAGTACGTAGGTGCTGACCTATAGAAGGCTGCAACCTTCTTTTCTTCAGGGACCGAGTTTCATAAATTTTCAGATTGGATCCATAAGACAAAACATCAACTGCTGCAATACAATCATCCTTTTATACTTGTAATCATAAAATTCTAAATCACCCAATACTGAATCACTGAAACCCTGTCATCAAAAACACAGAACGCAAACCAGAGCCCAGAACTCTACAACAACCACTAGAATCAACAACAACCTGAAACACCAAATCTCATAATGCATACTAGGGGTGATTTTCGGTGCGAATGTTCGCCCTTTGGGGAAATTAAAGGGGTTTTAAATTTTTAGTGGGCGAATATTTTGTATCATAGTACATTTTTACAAATCACTCAAATAGCCCACCTTATTTTAAGGGAGAGGGTAAAAAAGGTAAATTTAGCCCTTGAAATTAGGAGTTACAACCTTCCATTCGCCCATTTTCAAGAATAGGTTTTATTTAAGTGAATCCTATGGGTCAAAGGCCCAAATACCATATTTATAAAAGAGGTATGGTAAATTAATAAAAATATAAATAAATGAGAGGTATGGTAAATAA
>APFE030227059.1:0-25766 GCA_000404065.3 Pinus taeda | reverse complement strand
ATCATATATCTCATTTTAATAGAAAATTATAATAAATATTCATCATTTTAAAATTATGTGAAATCTCAACTTAAATCCGTACACTTATACCAGCTATAAAGTTAAATTTTTAAATTAAAAAGCCAATGATATTTTTAAATTAAAAAGCCATTTTATCCATAATTGATAATTGAGGCATTTTATCCATTTCACTTGATTTAAAAATGATAATATCGCTCTCATGTATCGCTTTCGCCGCATTCCTCTATATAATTGCTTTAGTCAATCACCATAGGAAATAAATATTATATTTTTCATACTGGAAAAAATGATCTTTTTGATTATTGAGAATGGTCGTTCGAGAATCTAAGGAGAATTGTTTACTTTTATTGTCGATTTGGGTGTAGACTCAACCATTTACTTTGTGACTGTAATTGGCTCCCGTTCATACTCAATTTGAACGTTTCATTTTTATTAATGCTGCTCATCAACAGTTTGATCCCTGACGAATGCCCAGCTGTTCTTCTCGATTAGTCTCTCTATATTCTCGCGTTAGTCAATCCACATGAGAAGTGTTTGGTTTGATAGTGGATTTGGGTGTAGAGTCAGCCGTTTACTTTGTGACATTGTTAAAGAGTTAACAGTTGGGGCAACCTGGTTTGGGTTGGCGCCCGGTTCTTCCAAAATCTTGTGTTATTTATATTGTGTGGGTTTTATTGCTATCTTTTGGAATGATCGTTAAACACATATAATTAAAGATTATATTGCTGTTGGTTATTAAAGTAAAGAAGCTAATAAAAGGAGAACGTATAATTAACACGGTTGAATAGTGAATTCGGTATTCATGACAGTATAGAGGCGTAGCCCGTATATACCCGAACCCGGTATAAGGCGGTGCCGCACCTCCCGTTTAACAAAAAAAAAGTAGCGGGGGCGTGACAGATGGTATCAGAGCCAGGTTGGAGCTGGTGAACGAAGCAGTTACAGGGAAAGAAAGCCGGTTGACAGGTGAACAGGTTAGCCGGTGCGAACGGTAGGAACTAGATCGCAAAAGAAGATGGCGACCAGTTCTCAAGCCGGAAACCACACATCAAAGGATGAGTTGAGGGAAGCAACACCCGTGTTCGTTGACAAGGTGATCGAACGAGTGGACAGTCTAGAAAGTTCTTGGAACCAAGAGGCGACATCCTTAACGAAGGAACGGGAAGATATGATGGAGAAAATCGAGGAACTCAAAAACAAATGCGAGTACCAGGATCTATGGACTACTCAAATTGAGGAAAGAGTAAAAGAAGTTGAGGAGTCAAGAGACCAAAGATTAGCAGAAATTGCACACTTGAAGACGCCCCTCAACAAAGCAGTTCAAGCTCTTGAAGAAGCCCAGGATGAAATAGTGGTGCTAAAGAGAGCTGTGAGGCACAACTCGGGTGGAGGAGTGCCTCACGTAAAAGTCAAGGAACCAGAATCCTACGATGGAGCAAGAAGTGCGAAGATTCTCGGGAACTTTTTGTGGGATATGGAGCAGTACCTCGAGAGGCTGAACCTAACCAAAGGCGAAGCGCAGGTCAAGGTGGCGGCTCAATTCCTGACAAACGACGCAAAGATGTGGTGGAGAAGGAGAGCGGATCAAGTTGCCAACGGCAGCGCAGAGGACATCACCTCCTGGGATGACATGAAGAAGGCTATGCAGACTCACTTTAGTCCACAAGACGAGACGTGGGAAGCGAGGTCTCGAATCAAGTACATCAAACAAACAGGAAGTCTACAAATGTACCAGCAAGAATATTCAAGTGCGGTCTTGGAACTCCCCGACATGTCCGAGAAAGATAAAGTTTTCAACTTTATCATTGGGTTGAAGCCATGGGCTCGGAACGAAGTAAAAAGACAGAAGATCCGGACGCTTGAAGAAGCATTTGCAGCAGTTGACAAACTTGTGGATCACTACGACGAAACTTCCAACGAGAAAAGGAAGCCAGAAAAACCGAAGGAAAAGAGAAAAGAGAGCACTTCAATGGGGGAGAACTCGGCAAAGGAGAAAAAGCCCTTGAAATGCTGGATATGCGAAGGACCGCATATAGCAAGGAATTACAGCTCGAAACCAAAAGTAACGGCGGCCGTTCAGGAAGAGGAAGAGGAGGACACATCAATCGGTATGATGCAGATTCTCGGGGCCTCGGCAGCGGCAGAAGTTACCTCTAGAAGAAACCCTGAAAGAAATAGGTTGGAGTACGTGAACATGGAGATCGGCGGAGTTAAGATACTCACAATGGTGGACAGCGGAGCTTCGCACAACTTCATGAGTGAAGACGTTGTGAGAAAGTTGGGTCTGAAGTTTGTGCCCATAGATGCACACATGAAGACTGTGAATTCTCCTCCAACGGCAATTCTGGGAATAGCAGAGAAAGTAGAGACGACACTAGGTGAGTGGTCCGGTAAGGTGGATTTCACCATAGTGGGGATTGACGATTATGAAGCAGTTTTAGGGATGGAATTCATGAAGCAGCATGAGGCCATGATAGTACCTCACCTAAGGAAACTTTATATCTATGACGGGAGGTCGGACGTGCCAATAGGAGTACCTACTGTGGGCGTGACTAAGAGAGATCATAGATTAGGAGGAATGCAGGGGGAGAGAAATGAGGAGGTGAACAAGAAACTTGCCAGCATGGAAGTAAGATTCACCGATCTAGACTTAGTCATCAAGGCGCTCTCGGACAACATCCTAGACTTGATCAGGAGGCTGGAGAAGATAGAGGAAGATGACGAGATGGACGAGATGTATGCGAAACGGGCAGCTCAGGAGGAGGACCAAGAAGCATACTTAAGACAGTTGGAGATGGAGGATCCAGATGCATGGGTTGAATGGGTGGGTAGAGAACCTCCCGGTTCGCCCTCCTCCATTTAAAGGAAGCAGGAAGTTGGGCTCACCGTTGGCTGCTCAAGGCAGTGAGCCCGAAAGGAGATTGAGCAGGTTGGTCCGAGAGGCAACAGAAATGTGGGGTTCCCACAAGGATTGAGCCAGGAACCGGAACGATAAGTGTTGCTTAACACTTGCACAGAAATCCATACATGATGACTTGGAGGTTGGAAGTATTGAGGAGCCGAGTCGATGTCTAAATTCCGACTTGGTGTAGTATGGGATGCACACTCCCGGACCGTGCACAGGATTACGAAACAGGAGGGCGACTTGATATGGAAGGCCGAAGAGGGCATGATGGTATGGAGGTTGTCGAGGTCGACAACGGAATAAGGTGGGGGAGGATGTAACGCCCTGGAAACTGGGCGCGCCGCACGACAGCGGGCGGCCCGAACGACGACAGACGATACCACCACCCAACGTTCCGGTTGAACGACCCAACCCGACAAGACACATAACCGATGTATCGCAGGAGGCACACGGGCAGCATGAGCGGACAACGGAGGTTGAACGCCCGAACGAATACAAGTTTGGCACGAGAGGGACGGGCGGTGGGCGACACAAACATACACCCACCCGCCCGGAGTGCCGAACGAATGACACACACAGGGCGAGGTCCTACACGGCGACCGAGTGGAGGGCGACAGTTGAACGATAGCCCACCCGGGGCGGAACGACCACGTAGGCAGGGCGACACGAGAGGCGCCCGCCCGAACGAACCAAGAAATCGGCGAACGATACGTGCAGGCCGAACAGTGGCGGTATGGGCGATATGGGCAAGCCCGAACAGCAAAACAGTTGCAACGTGGGCGAGGACCAAACGGCACAGACTTAGCAACGCGGACAGCACAAGATCGGGCGCACGAGATGATAAGGCGGTTGAGTTATATCGTGGGCGTGGGCGGCCATATGAATATAGGCCGACCCGCCCTGAACAAATGATAACGTCAATCCCGAAACGAAACTACGAGTCGGCCAAGGAAGATGGAGCGACTTGAGAACAAAGCAACACGTCGGCCAAGAAAGTTGGGGCGGCGTTCAACTAAACGGGGGTCGGCTTGAGTAACCGACACTCCTCCAAGATGGGCGTGAGACCTTATAAATATGGAGAGTGCTCATTCGACAAAGGCATCAATCCAAGCTTCGATCTCTCACTCAAAGCATTCGGTCTTCAAGATACCTTCGCACAACAGGCGCAGCGACGATGTGAAGGAAGACTTCGGTTTCTAAGTGGAAGAAGAGATCGGGACTGTTTCGGTAGTGGACAGGTCGAACGAAGGGTGAACAAACAGTGCGAACAGCACTTGGACGGTGACGGAGGTCCGAACGAACCAAGGTAACAGTGCGACGGGTAAGTGCGCAGGCAGTGTGCACCGAAGGCACGACAATTACCACAGTAATTCGGTATAGACCGTGGGTCTTGAAACGATCGGGCGATCGTGTGGGTTTTCGGTTGGGTCTAAATTGTTGCCCGAAACGGGACGCAGTAAACGACTGGAGTAGTCATGCAGGCCGAGAACTCGGTTGGTGCTGTGCAGCCCGATGGGCTCACATATTCATTGTAATTTGAAGTGACATTGTTAAAGAGTTAACAGTTGGGGCAACCCGGTTTGGGTTGGCGCCCGGTTCTTCCAAAATCTTGTGTTATTTATATTGTGTGGGTTTTATTGCTATCTTTTGGAATGATCGTTAAACACATATAATTAAAGATTATATTGCTGTTGGTTATTAAAGTAAAGAAGCTAATAAAAGGAGAACGTATAATTAACACGGTTGAATAGTGAATTCGGTATTCATGACAGTATAGAGGCGTAGCCCGTATATACCCGAACCCGGTATAAGGCGGTGCCGCACCTCCCGTTTAACAAAAAAAAAGTAGCGGGGGCGTGACAGGGGGCTTTGGGAGCGTTTACAAGGGAACCCTGGAAGGCCGAGATGGAACCGCAGCACTCCTGGCGGTGAAGAGAATCTCTGCCTGCTCGAGACAGGGAGAACGGGAATTCATGTCAGAGATCAGCACCATAGGTTGACTTCGACACAGAAACTTGGTGGAGCTCCAGGGCTGGTGCAACGAGAACGACGTGTTGCTGCTTGTCTATGACTATATGCCAAATGGGAGCCTCGACAAAATCATCTTCAGGCAGCCAGAGGATGAACATCAGAATCAGAATCAACCCCGTCTGAATTGGGCGCGGAAGCACCGAATCTTATGCAGGCTGGCTTCAGTGTTGCTGTACCTTCACGAAGAATGGGAGCAGAAAGTCGTCCACCGAGACGTTAAGCCGAGCAACGTTATGCTTGACGGAGCCTTCAATGCCCGTTTAGGTGACTTCGGCCTCACCCGGCTCATTGAGCACGACGAGACATCTCCGGCTGTCTCCACAAAGTTAGCAGGGACGCCTGGCTACTGGGCTCCAGAATGCGGTTACACCGGCAAGGCCACCTCGGAGTCAGATATTTACAGTTTCGGGGTCGTCATGTTGGAGGTGGTAAGCGGCAGACGGGTGGTGGAGCGACATCCGCTATCAGAAGAGGAGAATTTGGTAGATTGGATATGGGATCTTTACGGGCATGGAAGAGTTATGGAGGCGGTGGATCCGAGATTGAATGGTGATTGTGAGGAAGAGCAGATCGAACGAGCACTGATTTTGGGACTTGCTTGCTCCCATCCTGATCCCAAACTTCGTCCTTCGATAAGGCAAGCGCTGAATGTTCTTCTAAACCCCAATGAGCGGTTGATCTCGGTTCCTTCTTCGAGGCCATTGCCTATATATGTCGTCTTGCCACCTCTAGCTGCACTTGATTCTCGCTCTGCTTTATCCCGTCCAACAGATGCTGTTCGCGCCGCGGCTTGTAGCAGCCACGGAATCGCTTCAGGGCAGATTACACCGTAAGTTATGGTAAAAAGGGATGAAACTCATCATTGGAATGAATACAGGATCATCATCTGACGCAGCATCCGTCCCATGGCATCGTATAGGAAAATATTCGATATTTAGGTGAATGATTATTATGCTATTTCTTAATTTTTGTTTAACTTCAATAAGAATTTCTGCAATACAACTACACCTACAGATACAGTAGTTTTATCGCTGCTTTGGTAATGGAGTTGTTTTTATGGAGTTGTTTTTAGTGTGATTTTTTTGGACTTTCTTTAATTTGGTAGAAAATTATAATGTGAAATCTTGATTTGTGTTATTTAAACTGGTTTTTTTGACTCTATATATGGATTAACTACCTTGAAATCTTGAATTTGGTAGAAAATTATAAAGCGAAATCTTGATTTGTGTTATTTAAACTGGTTTTTTGACTCGATATATGGATTAACCACCTTGAAGAACCCTAGAGCATTTCCTTTGTGTAGTAGTTACCTATCAAGTTTGTGATTTCAATAAATTCCTACAAAATTTTAGAGAAATTAAACCACAAAACTTCCAAAAAAATTTCATTAAAAACAACTTTGTCCTTAATGTCATTACTAAATCTTCTATATTATAGTTTTTATTTTCAATTATATCCAAAACTGTCACTATGTGGTGAAAAGGGGCGGAACAGTGAATTTGAGTTGAGAAATTTGTCTAACTTAAATTATGAAATTTATTTATAATTCAATTATTTATAATTCAATTTTATATATATTTTAAATATTAAATTTATTTGTATATTTAAAAACTCTATTTTTAAATAATAAAAAAACATTTTATTAAAAAAATTCTCATTCAATTTCTGCATAATAATTGAATAATAAACTAGAATTTAAGTATAAAAATGATATAACAGAAAACAGGTTCTGGACAATTCCATTTAAATAATTATATACAATGTGAAATCCAATGGACAAGTCCATTTAAATAACTATATACATTGTGAAAACAAAATTTATGTATGGAACTACATAAATTTTTCTAACTACATTTATGTATGCAACTTTGTATGATTTTTAACCAAATATAGAATGTTTGTTTTATGGTAATGGCTAATTGGTAAATTATTATAGATTTTTTTAGATAGTTTCTTCTAACAGATTTTATAGAATTATGTTTAAAATCTGAAATCTATATTATAAGGGTTATTTTTGTATTAGATTTTTTTATTTTTTAATTAATGTGTTATGTTTATGTATGTAATTCATAAATTTGTAGAAAATAGTGAAATACTACAAACCAAAAATTAACACAAGATATAACTTAGGAAACCCAACTCGTTGCTCTACTCTATTTATATGAATGAAAATCAATGCAAGTAAAAAGAAATGAGATTTGTTGCAATGCACAAACCCTCTATCTCTTCTCTCATCCTATCCAAACTTGGCTACTTTGCTCGTATATGAAACAAAATGCAGTTGAATTGCACAGAACCCCCTTTCCTCCTAATGGCTCAGTTATAACATAATTTGGTAGCCTACTTTCTAAGTTTGACTCCCTCAAGGCTTAGCTAGAGTTATAATTTAGACTCTTCAAGAGTCTTCTTCATCACAATTACTTGGCTATCCTATTTTCCGTGAATAATGTAGGACGATGTGGCATCCTCTCAAATCATGGTAGTTAAAATAGGAAGACCAACTATGGGGTGGCATAACTTTTGCATATGGACTCAAATTAAGGTGATTCTTATGATGTTGGAAAGACATATGTGTGTATTATATTGCTAAAAGGTGAAATGCTTAAGAAGAAAAATTTTACCCCTCCAATAAATGTTTCATGACTCAAACTACTTTCTAAAGGTGCCCCCAATTTCCCAAATAAGGTCTCACAAGTAAAAATGGTCTTTTGAGCTTATTTCTCCATTTTTTCCACTTTGAAAGCACCAGGATTAGTGAAAGAAAATATAATGATAAAATATGGATCACACCTCCACATTTTGGGAAGATTCTGGTCCTAAAAATATTATACTGAATGAGATGAGGAATTGTTTCATCTCTCTTCTCTCAGGTGTACCATTTAACCTTGCCTAGAATCTATTCTTTCAAACAAATCCATCAAAGGTCATGTTGACCTTGTCTCATAGTTCTAAATCTCTTCTACAAACTTGCATTTTCTTTCAAATCTACCTGAGCATCTTATACCAAATCCTATACAGAAGGGAGGACTTGTCCCTCTTCTTGGTCTAGCATGAAAGACTCATAGATTTCCAAATTCCCTACATTCACCACTAAGTAAATGCACATGTATGGGAAAGTACAAGTCTATAAACATTATCTCCCATCTTTGCTAGTATCTTAAAAAGAACATATTATAGAGCCCTCATTTTCTTACCAAGACTCTATAGCATCTCCTTATTCAATTTTTACCATACTCTATCTCCCTCCTTGAGCAACCTCTTTGTTTTGTGATGATCATCATGAGGCTTGTATTTTTCCTATGAATTTTATAGTGTCTCGTCTACTTGTAGATGAATCTCCCTAATATTTTCAACAATTATTCTTCCCTTAATGCATTCCTTGCAAGAACCTCCCTCACTCCCCCTTGCTTCCCATATAAAATATCCAAAGGTGAAGTTGGAAAATATCTAAAACAAGTTTAAATGGGGACATACTATTGGAAAAGTAACTAGGCTCGGTCTTCATATTTATCTTTGTACATGTATCAATTTGTATTTTATGTAAAAGAAGTAAAATATTTATATTATTATTAGTTATTTAGTCAAGCATGTTCTTAATACTTCTAGGCTTTTGTTGAGTCAAAGAATTGAATTTGAGTCATATTCCTTTTGAACTCTTTGTAAGAAATGGAAAATTAATTTATTTTTAGTTCAAAAGAGTCAAATAGTCCTCCATAACACCAAGTTCGCCCCTCTAGTTAGTAAAGTCATTGTGATCAACAAACATGACCTTTCACATTGCAAAATTACTATATATTTCCATCAATGCTCCACCAAAAGGTAGTTAGTTGGTCAATGTTCTAAAGTGAGATATGTGAATCTCTATGGCAGTGTTATGCATTTTTTTTGAAGCATATTTGTTGAAGGTCTGTGGTTGTTTTAGAACCATATAAACTATTTTTTTGTGGTATGGAATTTTGAGAAGATGCAAGTCTTTTATGACAAAATTATCTTGAAGAATGCAAGTTTCTCATGCGATGTGTTGCATGTATCTGAGGCAATGATTCTCTAGTGTTATGTGAGCTGAAGAAGGACCACTCCTATGATGATATGCAAGTTAAAGAAAGACAATAATTCATGCTCAAAAAATATTGTAACAACAATGTTATACAAACTATAGAGGGATCATGAGGTCCATGAAATACAAGCTACAAGGAGGATGAATTTCTCTGTGAGACAAGGCATATTAAGGGAAGATTTTTTACAGTGATTGGAGGGCTAACTTGGGGATCTTATGGAGGTATTTATCTTGGTCTTAGGTCTTGTATATCTCACTTGATCTCATTCTATAAGAAGAGGATTTTTTGGGTTTTCCCTAATTATGGGATCTTTAACTGGCTTGGAGCCTATATCTTGTGTTCTTTATTTGTGATATTCATGTTTTGTTAATTGCTTGATGAAGAATTAAAACTAAATAAAAAAAATAAAAAAAATATCACAAGTAATTATCAAGTAAGGAAAGTCAACTCTAATCTACAAATACTTTCATTTTCTAACATTGTATCAGAGCTAAGGTGAGGGAAGAAGGATGAATATCATATCTTGTTGGTATTATTACTTGAAGAATTTTTTGAGATTATTGTGAAGTCTGAATTGCTCTCAATAAAATGAAAGCAAAATAGGCATACAAGTTCTTTCTTGAAGTATGGAGATCCAAAATTCATATTGAAGGTATGCCTAGTAATTCGTGCAAGATATTGTGATACACCTAGACATGGATGGAAATCTCCTCTTTGACTATGATACAAGTTATGCATCCCTCATATATGAAAGTTACTTGAGCAACATCTGAAATAGAAATCTGAATTTTCATATACAATGGCTAAGATCCAAGAATCTTCTACCTAGTAATACAAATTTTATTCCTAAATGGTTCAATGGTGTGAGTTCACTCATAAGGTTTGAAAATAACATAAGTTACTCCTTCTAGGTAATGGAAAGGGCTTTGATGTTAATGGAAGGATAATAATGAGAGTGTTCTTGGACAATAATACAAGTTCTCCTCTTGGTATAATAAAATGAACCAAGTGGCACTTATTATTTCTTGATGCTGGTTTCGGCTAAGTATTGTGAAGTGTTGTAGAATCCAAGTGATATGATATCTTTCTTAGACCATCAAGAAGGTTGAGTAGATGAAGGGGGTTGAGTTATTTATGATGATATTATTCGAACTTGGTAGTACAAGGGTTGGATGAGTATGACTATAATTAGTTACCCTAGTTTGCAGAAGGAAGAACAACTGATTGGGATGTAATCTCTCTGAACAGAAGAAGAGGGTTGTTTTCCTAATTTATGTAGTAAAAGGAGACTTAAGATTTTATGCCTCAAGAAAAAAAATTAGGCCCGATGTTTCCTATTCTTGTTCAGAAAAGAATATCTTAGGTCAAAGTTGTTTCGAGGGTTACGAACTTGAGATTAAGGGTACGAACTGAGGAGCCACATAAGGGTTTATTAGTAGACCTATGTTGGAAATAGAAGGATAATATCATAATGATAATCTCTGAGGTATAGTAGCAAAAAAATGGATTCTTTTGGGTTGTGTAAGAGTCAACAAGACATTGTAGAAATTATGATGTAGAATTGCAATTGCTCATGAAATTTAATCTAAATAACAACACACAATCCTACTCTACTACTCTGTCGAATCTGATTCATACTTTAGAACATCAATCATAGACACGCAATAAGAAATAACACATATGCATAATATTTTTCCAGGGGAAAGCGATCTCTTAAAACCTCCTTATGCCTACTTACATTAAATATGATGAATAAAGATGTATTAAAATTTGTATCACAATCTGAGCTCAACCTACAACTGAATAACCTATCCCTATGCTCACTAAGAATGTCTGACCCAAACTTAGTCAATTCCTTCCTATGCTTGAGCCCCTATTTCATTTAGAAAATACTTAGGAAATTAGGCCCCTATTATTTAGGAATTTACTCCAAAATTCCTTTGCAATTCCCAAGGTTGATCATCTAATGACATGCAACACCTATATATTGAAGACTAGTCTACAAGTCATGTTACATTGCCTTGGAATCTCCAACACAGTTGGGGAACTCAAATTCTCTACATGCACAAACTATTTTGGGTTGAATACTAATCAGTTAACTAGATGATCACTCAATTAGACTGAGGTTCCACTGCACAACTGACCTTCCACTATCTCCTCCAACTGTTAGAACTAGTTTGACTAAAAACAACTTGAAATAATTGATATTTATTGCTACAAATTAGCAATCACACATGCTTAATTGAACTCCAACTCCCCAAACTTGAATTTATTAAGCTAACTCAGTGAAAAGAGCCATGTCACACAAGTTAATTGCATCCAAGTTGTCTGCTGATGTGGAAATTTGGATTTTCTCAATTTGACCAACGTAAAATAAAATTGACTTTCTTTCTTCATTTTTCAACACTCCCTCTCATCAAGAAAGGATTATCAACCACCCCTTATCCTGCACCTATGGAACTTGAAATTCCCTCTTGACAAATCCTTTTTCAAAATGTCACCATCATGTTCCTCTATCAAAATGTATTGTAGAAACATTAACCACCTCTGCACAAAATCCCATGAATGGTGGTACCAGATAACTATATGCTTGGATCGATCATGAAATATAGGATTCTCCAAGAGCTTGATGCAACTATACATATCACAATAGATCTCATTTGTATCCATCTCAAACAATACCATAAGTATCTTTCTCATAAAGATCACCTCACATGTTGCTTGACTTGTAGCCATGTATTCTACTTCTTTTGAGCTAAGCACCACAGATCTTTGCTTCTCGTTGTACTAGGAAATAAATGCAGATCCATCAATGAAAATTCCACCTGATTTACTCTTTCGGTCAGATGGACTCCCTACTCAATCTACATCTATGAAGCCACACAACTTCACTCCCTCTATCTATTTGTACCATAGTCTAAACTGGGTAGTGCCTCTGAGGTACCATAAAACATGCTTAACTACCTTCCAATATAATTAGGTTGGCCTAACCAAATCTTTGCTTAACAAGTTGACTGCATAGCACATATCTAGTCGTGTGTTCACAAGATACATCAATGAACCCACTAGTTATTGATAAATAGTATCATCCACTTCCTCACCTGAAGTGGAATCCTCCTTCCTCTAGTTGGTCACTAGAGGTGTCTCAATGGGTTTAGAAATCCTCATGCATAATCTTTGTAGTATCTCATTTCCATACATACCTTGAGACGTAAATAGTTCCACATCACCTTGTTATACTTCCAACCAAAGGAAGTAGTGCATGAGACCCATTTCCTTCATTTCAAATTCCCTTGCAAGTTCCTCCTTGCAAGATCTTATCAGGTTCTCATCACTAGTTAATATTAAATCATCAACATATAAGACAATAATAAAAAATTTACCTTCTACCAATATGGGATATAGGTTTTCATCTGCTTCGCTTTTGTTGAAGCCCAAACTAGTGAGGTAGCTGTCAATCCTGGTGTATCAAGCACATGGTTCTTGTTTGAGATTGTACAATGCTCGCTTGAGTCTGCACACATGAGACTCCTAATAAAATGTATCAAAACCTTATGGTTTCTCACTGTATATGTCCTCCTTAATAACTCAAAAGAGGATGCCTCAATATCTACAATCTCATTCATTAGAGACATGTAGTGAGTGTACCTCTTAGGTGACCTCCTTTTCCTGCACAAATTTGAAGGAGCTCCCACATTCTCCCTCGCATCCTGCACAAGTATATCAAATTCCCTAGTTCTTTTCATTCCTACTCTGGATGATTTTGCTTGAGTGAATGTCTCCACTCTCTACTCCTCAATTTGTGGATTCTCCAAAAATTTCTGAGGCTCCTCCTTTGGAGCTAAAATATCCTCTTTTGGTGGGATATGAAGCTCCCTCTCAATAAAGCACCACATTGATTTCTCCTCATCAAAATTTACATCCCTTCACACAACTGTCATTTTGAGGGAAGGTAAGTACACGATAGTTATGAGGATTTTGTGTGTAGCCACGAATGCCCCCAAGTCTGTTGTTGGCTCAAGCTTCTCCTTGATTCTTTGGATACATGGAAGAAAACCAAGGCTCCAAAAATCCTAAAGTGCGATAAATCCAACTTTATCCCCGAGAAGGTCTCCTCCAGTGTAGTCATACCAAGAATTTAATGAGGACTCTAGTTCTGAAAAAAGACTATTGTGTTACATGCCTCTTCCTACAAATGCAGTGGTAGGACTTGGTTATGTAACATAGCTCTCACATCTCCAACAATTATCTGGTTCTTTTTGTCAACCACCACATTCTGCTATGAGTTGTGGCGTGTTGTCATCTCTCTTTGACTTCCTTCTTTTGCACAAAAACTCATGAATTCATTTGAAACATACTCATCTCCATTATCGCCCCTTAGATCCTTCACCTTATTTTCAGTTTCTTTCTCAACTAGTGGCTTGAATTCTACAAACATAGAGAATGTCCCATCCTTGTTCCCCATGAATAAGATCCAACACTTCCTTGAAAAGTCATCAATAAAAATTACAAAATATTTATCTCTAGTAGTGGATGTTGTCGAGAAAGGTGCACATACATTAGAGTGGACTCTTTCTAGGACTGCATGTTCTTTACTATCCTGATCATGGAGTGTGGATTTTATATACTTCCCCAAGGTACGACCTTTGCAGACATCTTATTGCTCAAGTGCTCCTTTAGGGAGGTGAGTAGTTATTTGCTGCATAATCTTCAAGGTGTCATTATGCAAATGGCCAAGTATTTTGTGCCAAATTTCATTAAGATCATGGTTCTGCACTTTCTCTGCCTTACTACTTAATGCAACACTATCTTCCACATATAGCGTATACACGTTCTTCATAAGAACCTTGATATGCTTCACATGTCCCGTGGTTATTTTCCTCAAGAAATATTTCCCTTTATTGAAGATCACATCATAACCACAGTCTTCCAAAACTGCAATATAGATGATAATTTTCTTTAGGCCTGGAATAAACATGACATCCTTGATTCTTAGAGGGGATCCTGACTCCTTCTGAAAGGTGATTGTACCAATCTCAGTCCTGTTGTACCTTTCATCATCCCCCAACTCAATGTGCATCTAGAGATATTTCTCCTCTAGGTCACTGAAAAAATATTTACACCCTGTCATGTGGAATGATGCACTTGAGTCCAAGTCCCACACCCTCCTCATCACTTTTTTGGCCATGAAAGTGATAAGGGTGAAGGAAAGATTGAATTGTGATACTAAGGCTTCACCTTATTCTCCTCCTGAGGCCTTCTTGCTTGACTTTTTGTGTACACATTTCATGGCATAGTACTCAAATTCATGGTCAATTTAAGAATTTGATTTTGGACAATTATTTCTTCTTGTCCCCTTCGCTTGGTTCTGTTTTGTTTTAGATTTATTCCCTTTGGCCTTATTTCCCTTTCCAACAAATGAATTTTTTTTGTTCATCCTTGCCGTTGAATGAATTTCCATCTTTGGTATTCTCCCTTATCTCCTTTTGTACTAAATAAGACCATAAGCGTTCCCAATTTGATAATTTGTCCCTCTCGTTCAATGAGTCCTGTTAGTTATGCCATCTTTTGGGAAGGCCTAGAAGAGCTAGGCTTACCAAGTTATCTTATGAAGATTAACACCAACCCCAACAAGTTCATCATGAACTTATATAAATATTCTTAGAGAGTGCAAGATAGTGTCATTCTTCTACATCTTGATATTTTGAAGTTTATCCTTAAGTGCAAGTTTCTTGTGGTCGTTGTTATTCTCAAAAAAATTTGTCAGTGATTTCCACATTCTGAAAGGAGTTTCTTTCTCATGGATATTTGAGACAATGTGGTCTCAGACTCCAACCAAGATTATTCTCCTCGCCTTGGATACATATTTCTTCCATTGGGCTAGGTTTTGTGCATTAGATGCTTATGGTTTTGCAATGTCTGTATTGACATATTCTAACAATCCAACTTCATCCTACACTACCTCCATGTGATCCTTCCATGTAATGAAATTAAAGTTTCCTTCCAAGGCATACTCTAGTCTCAGCCCGTTGAAGGTAATCTTCCAAACTCTGAAGACATCCTGCTACATTGAACTGAAAACTCAAATCTCCTGAGAAACAACTTTGAAATTCTTCTTCTAATGTGAGTCCTGCTTTAATAAAATGTAGAAATTATGGTGTATAATTGCAACTTCTCATGAAATTTTAACCTAAATCACAAGACACAATCCTACTCTACCGCTCTAGAGAATTCAATTCACAATTTTAAACATCAATCATAAACATGCAATAAGAAATAAAACACATGCACAATATTTTTCTAGGGGAAACGAAAATTCTAAAAACCCCTTATTCCTACTTGCATTAAATCTGAAGAATATAGATGTATTACAATTGTTATCTCAATCTGAGTTGAACCTGCAAGTGAATAACCTATCTCTCTACTTACTAAGAAGTTATGACCTAGACATAGTCAATTTCTGCCTCTTCTTGAGCCCCTATTTAATTAAACAATTGGTGAGGAAATTATGCTCCTATTATTTAGGAATTTCCTCCAAAATTCTTGCACAATTGCCAAGGTTTATCATATGACTACATGAAACACCTGTACACCCAAGATTACTCTACAACTGATGTTTAACTGGTTTGGAATCTCCATCACAACTGTGGAACTCGAATTATTTGCACACACTAGCTATTTTGGGCTGATTGATTAGTTAACTGGGTGATCAATGAGTTAGAATGAGGTCCCACTCCACAACTGACCTTCCACTAGTTCCTCTAACTGTAGAACTAGTTTAACTAAAAATAAGTTGAAATAACAAAACTTGATTTCTACAAATTAGCAATCACACATACTTAACTAACTCCAACTCCTCTAACTCGAATTTACTGGGCTAACTGAGTGACAAGATCCATGTCACAAAAGTTAACTGCATCTAAGTTGTTTGCTGATGTTGAAATTTGAATTTTCTCAATTTGACCAAGGCCAAATAAAATTGAGACTTTCTTGCTGCATTTTTCAACAGACACATCTATGGGAAATATTTTATGAAAGAAAATCACTAACTATGAAGGGTTTGTCCTAAATATTTAGGAAAGTGTTTTGTGACCCCTAGTCAGGGCATTGTCCAAGTGTTTACAATCTCGATATATAAAAGCTATCTTAGTAATATTTGGACTAGAAATACCCTCATGTTGTTTGGCTAAAAGTGTGAGGGTTTGGGTAGAAAGGAGAATTGTAAAGAATGAACTAGAAGTATCAGTGAAGCAATTTTTTCATAGGTCATGAACAATAGTATCTAGAAACCCTAGTTAAAATATTTAATGGATAGCTATATGATTGAAAAGGAGGGAAAAGTGAATACCTTAAGTGCACTACCTAGTTGAGGTGAATCAACAGTGAGAAAAGCTAGCAATATGGTGCCTAGATCGATGAAAATTGAGGAGTCAAGCTGTAGAATATTGGGAAAAACATATGGAGCACTAGATCAATAAGTGGGTAGATTTGAGAGCCCTAAGGATAAGTGACAGTTTGAGCAGCATGTGTCCATTAGAGAAATTTTGAGGGAAAAGATGGGCCTCGAAACAAAAATGTACAACCAAAATAAAATTTATAAGAACAGATAGGATTCAAGATGATGATGTCAACCATGGGGAATGATTCGCCATTTTTGGAGTGAAAAGGTAAAAATATAAAAATATAAAAAAAATATAAAACTACTTTTTCAACTCGTATGTTCAACTTATCTCCCTACGATTTTACTCGAGTTTTGACCGAAAGCACCCATTGGTTGCAAAATTTAATTCATCATTCAATGAGTGCACATGTTCCACACTTTTGATGGAGTTTTCTACATGAAACATGAGAAATACATGAAAACATGTGATTGCAATCAATTGTTTTCATGTATTTCTCATTTTTTATGTAGCACGGTCCATCAAAAGTATGCAACATGGATAATCCTTGGATGAAGAAATACCTTTTTCATCCAATGGGTGCTCCCACTTGAAATTTGAGTAAAAACATAGGGAGATAAGTTGAAAATACGAGTCGAAAAAGTAGTTTTCCTTTTAGCCTCTAAAATTTGATGATGTAATCTAATCTTATTTTATTATTTCGACTATTATTTTATAATATTCCTTATTAGGACCATTTTAGGCCTAAAAATTTCTCTAATGCATAGATTTTATGCAGATGTGTAGGTCCTAGGATCAACACTATTAAGTGATAAGAAGGCTGACAAGTGGGCAGATCTGGAAGCAATCTAGGATGCAGCGCCAAATGTCGTAGCTGAATACCTCAAGTGAAAGATCAGCATAATATGTTAGGAGGAATATTTGGAACCCTAGTTCAGGAGTTGTATATGAACAAACTCAATGATAAGAAGGTTGGTTGAGGAAGCTACGGTAATGACAAGTAACTGATGTAAGTGAAGTATCAGTAATTCGAACACAAGTTAAGGCTTGTTGATACACTCTCCTTGCTTTGAGAGGGAGTGAGCATGGATTTATCCTCTCAAGTTGAGAGAAATTAAGGTTGGACATGATTTCTCCTTGCGTTAGGTACTGTGATGGATTAGGTTTGATATCCTAAGTCAAGTACATGGACATGGATAAGGAGAAAGGTGGATTGGATAAACAACTTATACAAACGTTCTTGAATCATGTATTATGGTGGATTAAGATGGAGATACTAAGTCAAGTAAATGGAGTTAGATAAATAATTGTTCGATGGACATACATTTCCTTGAGACAAATGGTCTAGTGGAGGACATACTCTGGGTATCCTAAGTGTAGTATGTAGTGTTGGAAAAGTAACTAGGTTTAGTCTTCATATTTATAATTATACTTGTATCAATTTGTACTTTATTAAAAAGAAGAAAATGATTTATCTTATAATTATTTCTTTAGTAAAACATGTTCTTCAGGCTTGTACGTTTTTGTCGAGTCAAAGAATTTAATTTGAGTCATTGTCCTTTTCGAATCTTTATAAGAAAAGGGATTCCTTTTTAGTAAAATAGAGTTAAAGAGTAGCCATAAGACCAAGTCGTCACTCCAATTAGTTAGCTTAGCCTAATCAATAAACATGAACCTTCACACTGGAAAACTATTATATATTGGCATGAATTTCCACCAAAAGGAAGTTTGTGGGAGTTTTGAAGCGAGACATGTGAATATCTATAGCAAGGTTATACAAATTTATTTGAAGCATATTCGTTGAAGGTATGTGTCTATTTCAGAAGCATATAAACTAACTTTATATGGTATGGAATCTAAAGAAGATGGAAGTCTTCTATGACAAAATTATCTTGAAGAATGTGAGTTTCTATTGTGACGTGTTGCCTATTCCTCAAACTCTTAGGGCCTAAATCTACCTCAAGCTGAGAAAGGCAGAATCTAAGGTAACATCAAACCATGCTTAACCTGGTAGCTAGCCCTACCAGGTCGGGAGAGGGCTCTCTCCTTGTCAATATCAGGAAAATATAGCAAATGAAGCTTGAGATGACTGATGCAAAGAATAATTTTATGCTAGTTATATGCTCAAAGGAATTTGATTGAATTTAATATTGGTTTGTTGGCTCAAATGTTAAAAGTAGATTTGGGTCAGGGGAATGGACATAGTCTTGTAGAGGTGTCTTTGGGTTGAGGTAAGAAAATAGTTTGGTACTTTGAAATAAGTGAGATGGAAAGTCTTAAGATTGGTGAGGAGTTGGAGAGGGCATGAAAGTCTCAGGTATCCTCTTCAAACAATTGAAAACATAAATAACTAAACAAACCCTAGGTAGAGCACTGCAACATCAATGAATTCTACCTTTATCCTTGAAATTTAGTTAAGCTGAACAGAAAGAGATGATGGCATACATAAACACATGTAAACTTGCATTACAGAAGGAAAAGCAATACCAAATCAAGTTGCCACAAGAATCCCACATAGTGTTGCAAACCCTGGTCTATTCCTTTGCCAAACTGCAAAGATGAATGTACAATGATGCTCAAAGCATTCACAAGAGTCCAACCTTGACAGATGACTGAAAATTACTAGATATAGGCAACAAACAACTCATGCAAGGCTTTAGCGGCCGAAGTCATGAGTTTAGGAGTTTTTTCAACAAGATCTAAACTAAAAACTGAAAAGTAGGTTGTGGAACAACTTGCGTCTAAAACCTAGGAAACTGATTCATTTAGTTTCAAACTACCTTTTCATGATGTATCTACCTACATGAGTGAACTTTTATCATTTTTACATCAAAGTCCATCAAGTTACATTAAATTACATCATGAGTCTAACTATGAGAGAGATAAAAGTCAAACTAAGAAAAAACTAGGTGAAAAAACAAATTTTTTTGGCAAAAAAGTCAATTTTCCATCCTGTGCGTCGCACCACTATCCCTGTGCATAACACCTTTTTGCAGATGATTTTGGAGGCCTTCCTATGCACCAAAGTTTCTCCACGTGGGCTTGTTGGAAAGGTCTATCTGTCTACTTTCCAGACAGGTGGAATTTCTGAATTTGGTGTCCATTTGCCCCTCCAAGAGTGAGTTCTCCCAACACTGATTTCTGTGTGGCCAAAAAGGGGCAGAAAGGGCATTTTTGAGGTGTTTTTGACCCTTTTGGAAGATCAAAACTTGTCAAATTTTTTTGGCCATTTGTGGGCATTCATGTTTTTGCATGAGGAATCCAAAAATGCTGAGTTTTTCATCAAAGGAGGTCCCTAGCAAAAGCGCGTGCCAGGTGGCGTGGTGCACCAGGTAGAAAAACCTGTGTTTTTCTCCAAAAATTCAAAAATTGACAAAAAGTGTGCCAAATTTCTTGAAATTTGGGCTGAGTGATCTGCATCAAGTATTATGTTGAGCCAAGGAAGCCTCAGCCAAGATCTTGAGCTTATCTTGCTCTTTCTTCCTCCTCGACGTTTTCCTCAACTTGGCCTTTAAAGTCCTAATTCTTGTTTTGAAACTTTTGTTTCTTGCCAAATAATGAAAAGCAATGTGCCACAACATGTCCTTCTCCTCGTTATCCTTGTCCAATAGCCTCTCCAAGTGCATGTTCATCTTCTTCAACCAAGACTCCTTGTCATTCTCTATCTCTTGTTCAATGGAAATGAAAGTGACATGGTCCTCTTCGTCATTTTTCTTCTTCAGTTTCAACATTTCTAGCTCCATTAGGCTTTGATTATCCTCCAACTGTTTGTTTTCTTTCTTGTTTGTCATCTGTATCATCCTCATGCATCTTCTCTTTGCCTTTGCTTTGCTGCTTATCATAGTCATATTCACTGTCTCTTTCCATTGTTTTCCCTTAGTTTTGAAAAATGTGATTATATATGAATGGTTTGTGGATAATAGTATGGAATAAGATGGAGGAATGGAATGGGCAAAGCGTATGGGTAATGGAGTGTGGAAATGTATGTATGAACAGGGTTTAGGGATGTGAGTAGGGTTTAGGGAGTGAGTAGGATAAGTGTGTAGGGTTTTAGGGAGAGTGTGTAGGGTTTGGTGATGTGAGTAGGGCTTGTAGGGTTTGGAGATAGTAGGAATTAGGTATTAGGGTTTAGAGATTCCAATTAGGGTTTGGGAGTAGTGGGATTAAGTATTAGGGTTTTTAGTTTTGGGGATAGGGCAATAGATGAACGTGAATGAAATAGGGAAGGGGGAAATGAGATGAGTGAAATGTAGCGAAGGGGAATATAACTGATGCAAGGGGAGCAAACAACAACAATGAAAACTTTGAAACCCTGGACAGTTTTTTGAATGTGACTATGCAACAAACTAGGGTTTTCCTTTTCACCTATTTACACACCATGAATGATGATCAAAACTTTTGCAATGGCACTATGGAATGCTTCACTTACTTGTTGAATGCAGATTGCACAAATTTGGAGCTTGGAAAAATGATTTGAGTGAAATTTGGGCTAAGAAGACAGGTGCACTGCGCCACTACCCAGGTGTTCTGTGCTCAACATGTGTTCCGCACCTGTTCAAATTGCAGTGTAAAACCTGCACCAGGTGCATCGCGCTCAACAAGTGTGCCACACCAGCTGACAGGTGCATAACGCTTTTTGCACGACACCTTTGGAGGCCTTCATGGTGTCAAAATTGGGCACATGATAGATTTTTGGAAATATTATTGAGTCTACTTTCCAAAACAACTTTAAGTTTCCAATTTTGAGTTCATTTTCCCTATCAAAAGTCAAATATCCCAAGACTGGTCAAAATGTGCAAAATAAGGCTGCCTAAAGGCAGAGTGCTGTTGCAGTCAACTTTTGAAGATCTTCCTCAACTCCAAATTGAGCTCATGATAGCTCAATTGAAATTTATTTGTGCCTAATTATCATTTGACTCATCAAGCAAGTCATTTGGCCAACCAAGATAGGCGAAATATTGATTTTCCCAAGGTCACTTCAGAGGTGCATCAATTCTCCTGAGGAAACTGTATTTTTGACATTTCTCTAAAACCATGACACCTATGTAAAAAGTGAAGGAATTTTTTCTTCCTTGGCCTATTGTGGACAAAAACCTCTCTCAGTTTTCCCAAATTCATCTTTTCTTTCTTAGAAACATCATTGGAGTAAAACCTATCCCGATGTGTGGAACAGGGGATTTGTCGAAATGAAGTGAAATGAAGGGGATAAGGGGCTTCTAAATTCTTTAGAAAAATTTAGGAAGTAGGGAGGGATGTTAGGAAGTAGGGGAAAATGGGATTTCAAATATTTAGTGAATTTCTTTGTGAGACAAGGCATTTTAAGGGAAGAATTATGATAATGATTGGAGGGCTGAATTGGTATTGGGAAACCTAATATCTAACTTGATATGATTCTATAAGAAGAGGATTGATCGGGTTTTCCCCAATAGTGGGGTTTTTCCTTGGCATGGAGCCTATATCTTATGTTCTTTATGTCTTTGTAATATTCATGTTTTCATAATTACTTGATGATGAAGTAGAACAAAATAATATATCCCAATTAATTATCGAGTAAGGAAAGTCAAATATAATATACAAGTACTTTGATTTTCCAAACATACCAGAAAAAGTGTGGACTGTTATGTTATAAGAGTGTTGTATATGCACCATATTCTTGTCCCAAGTCTTCATGTGCTTTTGATTGTAATCCCTCAAAAGTTGCACCCAAGTCTTGTTGAATAATTTTGTTTGAACATTTGTCTATGGATGGAGTGCAATCAAACTCTTCAAATTTGTGATCCATATTATCCCATAATGTAGTCCAAATTGCACTAAGAAATCTTGTATCCCTATCTGAAATAATGTTCCTTGTTATCCCAAAATGCAGCCAGACTTATCCAAAGAACAATTTTATTGCTTCTTTCTTGTTGATGCTCCTTTTACAAAACATTAAATCACACATCTTGCTAAACTGCCAACTTCCTTGAATAGGTAGTCATTTCCCTTCCTCGTTGTTGGTAAAACTCACACAAAGTCCATGGAAATGAATTCTCAAGGATGAGTGGGTATTTATAAGGGATGATATACCCTATTGCCTATTACTATGCTTTCCCTTACAACAACACATGCATGCTCTTATGAACCTAGCTACCTATTCTTACATCTTGGGGTAATACACAACCTCTACAAGTTTTCTATTATTTTCCCTACACCAAAGCGCCCTACAACCTTGGACTTGTGAGCTCTCTAATCAGCTAAAGTCACTCACCTATGGGAGAACATAACGTATCTAGCGTGTAGAGTAACCCTTCTTGGAGATGGTATTCAATTGTTCTATCACTACTGTGCACATGACTTTATATTTCCAAGTACTGAAATGCCTCCTTGAAGTCTTCATCCTTTGAATATGACTCCACTCTTCAGGGACATTGGATCACTCAATAGCTTGACAACCACCTTTAGTGATCAATCCTTGAGCTAAAACTCATTTTCACAAGCTTGAAACCCCAACCGCACTCGTAACACATTGCACATGTATTTATGAGGCTACAACCGCACCTAGAATCCCACCTCCATGCAATTATGACCAAAATTTATGTTTTGTGCATGCCGTGGTGAGATATATGCCAATTTCCAGGGCTAGCCTTCAGGGAACTTACTGGAAGTGCCCAAAACTTTCTATAATGCAACCAATGATCATAACAAGTCTAAAAACTCAATATTCAAACAAGATCTAGACCAATACATAACTAATACACGAACCACATTTCGTTAAGCAAATAGTAAACATAGAAGGTACAAGGCATGAATGCATATTTGAACATAAGCTTATAAAATTCATCTCAAAATTACCAAGAAGGCTAAATTCCCTCTCAAGCTAGCTACAATGGCACTTGTTATCCCATGCATTCCAAACATTCAATAACTCATGAACGAGATCCCTAGTAAGAGAACATCATCTAACCAAGCATATAAGTAACATATAACTAGAACAAAGTCCATGACAATCAACCATAAAATAAACATAATAACCAATACTTATGCTCATAGGCCATAATGGAAAAATAGCTCGTTAACATATGCAAAAGCCAACCAAGTCAAGGACTTCCAGATACCACCCAATTCTATATTGGCTGAACCAAAATATCTCTTTCAGCCAATGACCCCCGCGCTATATTCCAAGAATGAATGTGGGATGATATGGGTTAAAGAAAAACAGAACCAACTAGGGGTTCTAGAGTCCAAACAACCTCAACCTTCAACCAGAGTGATTTTACCTAATCAGTCAAGAAATCACTAATACGAACCATATTAGTCTCTTCCCAAGTTATCCAGAGTGATGGGCCTCCAAATTAGACACAAATTAAGGCTATTATATCCTTTATTAGGAAAATGAAGGTTATATTAAATGTAACACCCTCCTCCCACATCTGCCAAAGAAACCAACCAGCTGGGGTAAACATGCGACGAGAAGCCACTATGATATGATTTGACCTCCTAAGTCACCTTAAGGAAGTGGAACTAACTTAAACACGCCATTTATACATCAATCATCAGCTACAATACACTCAGGAACCAATCCAATAGTTTAGACAACTTTCCTTGGGATCCCACTAAGCTTTTGGACAATTTAAGGCTTAATCTCTCCCGTGCTATAGGCATGAGGGTGACCATAAACCTAAATTCACTCCCACAGGCTTGCCCACCAGTGACCAAAGACCCAAATTGTAAGTGCTATGCCAGCGACTCCAAGATTTGAACCACATTTTTAGGCCTAGAGCCTAGGTCACTGCCTAGAAATTAACCATCTCTTCAGACCAGTAAATTAAAATGGAAATGACAAAATTAAAGAAAATACATGTTCAAGACCTTGACTGGATCCCTACTAGCCATGACAGGCATTTCTTCAAACATATCGTCGACATGTAATTTATATGTATAAATAACAGAGTTAAGCATAAGGATCTCATACTTATATGAGAATCACTATGAACCATTGCTTCCTCATGCCATTTTTTGCATTATCATCTATTTGGTCATAAACACATTATTCATTCAGATACAAGTAAAAACATACTGAGAGCCATACATAACAGTTTTAAAAAAATGTGCATATAACCAACATAATAAGAACATAAATACAATAAACATGGTAATAATTGAATCCATAAATACATCAATACCTTTACAAATGGAAATCAAGGAAAGAATTTCTCATTAATGAATGCAATGAACCAACTGGATATGGGACTACCACATTCCACATGACTGTAGATGGCTCAGAAAAATCTCTCTTCATCCATTCACCCTCGTGCCATATTCCAAGCATGAATGTGGGATCTCATAGAACACATCAATCAAAACTCATCAAAGGCTTCCAGAGGCCATCCACCTTAACCCATCAAACAATGACTCAACCTCATGGTCGTACATCACCAAAACCATCATCAAATTCGTCTCCATCAAGCCTTCCAGATTTTCTAGAGAGTTTTTCAAACCAAGGCTTCCAGAACTAGTAACTGAACCCACAACTTATATAGGGCTTCCAGATCGTTTGTCCAACCAAGGATTCCAGGACTAGTAACTCAACACACTAGGGGATTCCAGAGTGTTTGTTCAAGCATGTCTTTCAGGACTAGTAACTCAACCCAATCTATTACAGGCCCTCCAAGACTAATAACTCAACCCAAGCTAAGGAAACATGAGAAACAACCAAAGCAAAACAATAAAATTAAACTCACAATCACCATGGCTATCCAAGAAATGGAAAGGCTAGGAAATCCACTGTCGATCTAGGCCATCCTCCATGCTAGTGATAGATCATAGCCAAGAAAGCACATGCATGTGCCATGCATGCCAAAACTAGTGAAGGAAACATATATGCAACTCGATATCTGCAAGAAAATCTCATTTAGTTGCTAATCTCAATTCCTTCTTACACTTTCCTACTCCTTCTTTTCCTTCTTGCTCAAAGAATCCATGTGTGCCACCCCTCCAAGCATGCTCTAAGAAAACTCTAAGTATCCAAGAGTATGAGAGAGAAATAGAATAGAAGAGACCTCCAACACTAAACTGACCAAGTATTTCCACTGATCCTCAGAAGCCTTTTTATTAATGAGGCCTCTATTTTCTTCATTTTCCATTATTTTCCTTAAATTTAATCCTCATGTGCAACCTATGACCTTTCACCTTCCTTTTCTCCTAATTTCCATTATTTTCATAAATAAATGTGCCAAAATACCTTTTTGCCTCTTTAATGCCTTATCCATTTCCTTTGCCAATTTCCTTAGCCATAAATAACCAAATGAACACGCACTAGGTTGTCTTGCCCACCATTCATCTTGGAATATGTGTCCCATCATCCGTGATATA